>OZ023212.1:1061180-1094217 GCA_963995525.1 Escarpia spicata
AGTGCACACTACTGCACTACACTTAAAAATGAAATAAAAAAAGAAAACGAAATGTCGGCCGGTTTGCATTAACATGAACAACTGTCATACAAATCGACCCACAAATTTGACATACATCGTGGTTTTATTTATTATAAACGACTACATATTTCAACTACGAAGCCAATACATTCCAATTTGATGTGTTTTTGACTTCACGTCTCCGTTTAGCATTCATCCACTTGCAGCTCGCTAAACCAGCTGTGGCTGTTTGGACTCGCAACCAGCCATCTATTCGACTTTCCCATTGTCACCCACAACGTAACAGCGCGTTCCATCACTTAACACACGCTATCCATATTGTTTTGCTGCAAGCCTAGAGTGATAAAGCTGACGTGTAACAACCTGTTTTTGATATCGAACGATAAGTGATCATTTACATGAAAGTAGTTTTTCTGTTGATGAATTACAGCGAAAAGTCGGCGGGATGCGTCCACTTATTTACTGTGGACGCTTGCCAAATGTGCATGTTTTGTTAATGTTTAACCGACACATCGTATGTCATCTCTCCGTCTCCAAGGATCATTGAATATCAGCCCACACGCTCCCTCCGATCAAATTCTGCTGGTCTGCTGACAGTACCAACCACACACCTCAAGCCTTTCGGAGACCGTTCGCTCTCCAAAGCGGCCCCTCTATTTTGGAACAATCTGCCACAGTCAGCCAGACAGTGTGACACTAATGAGTCGTTTGAGACGGCGCTGAAGACACACCTTTTAAAAATCGCGAACAGAATTAAGGACTGGATACAGCGCTATATAAGACTTTATTATTGTTATTTAGGATTATCGTTATTGTCACAACAATTCAGAACGCTAATATTGTAATAAGAAGCGTGCAGATCAACTGTGTGCAGACGCACGCAACCGTGCATTGTTCTTTTTCACCAGTATTTTAAAATACAGGTGCGTGCTGTGCTAGTTAGTGTGCGAGATTTGTCAGTTATACTATCTACTCAACCAACCAACCGGAATATATCTTCAGTAATCAAAACATTGATTACTGGGCGTAGACAGGATTTTAACCCTGGGCCTGTCCATGCAAAATCACACAGAGATAAAATAAGAAACATAAGCGCTCCCGAGAACAAATGGAAGCCATGCTAGCATCTATGTAAAGGTGATTTATATTGTAGTAAGACTTGTGTTTTATGTGCTGTCTGTTCACGTTTGTCTAGCACTGAATAATTAATCAAGTCACGGTGTCGCTATTTGGACTCAGAGCAGCGTCATTCCTGCAGACATCAATCATTGATTTCACAAGCTTATCTCCGTCAGTGTTCTATTACGCCTATCGTGCAGCTGATGGTGCAGCAGACTTTTTTAATTCTCTGACTTAGACTCTGTAGCTGTCCTGGCGAAGTAGGCAGGGCACCGTTTCGATATATCGACTCGTAAGGAATGTCCATAATTATACAGAATCTCTTGTTAAATTTAACGAGTGTTTTCAAACTTAAAAAGAGCCACCGACGAAAGTGTCCAGGTGCCGCATACTAGAATTGACAGTTTTAAATTCAGTCTCAGTGCAATGGTCAACATGTATCTTAGAGAGAACAATCGGGCTTAACTGTGAGCTCATAAGAGTGTTTGGGAAACGATGCTATGAACTTCAAAGATTACTCTCTACGCAACGTGTACACGCGATGTCCGGTCAAGTCAGACGACTTCCGCTGAAAATCAGTTCTCTTATTGCTTCTGTCAATTCGCCCACTATCAGTTGGGTTGTATCGCTCAACTATTTCCTCCATCTCATCGGAGAGTTTCTTCTCTTCCGTTTACCTTCGCTCATTCCGATAATTATTTTCATCTCCAAGTTCTCACCATCTTCGTGCATCATGAGCCGAAATACGATAGCTTTTTGTGTCGAGATTTAACCAGATTTAATATGATTTAACAAGATTGCCTCCCAGAGAATTAACTCTAGATGGCAGGTGGACAAGGAAGCCTATTCGCTTATCGAGAGTCCAACCCTTTGTACCTACGTGTATCCCGCCCTTCTGAGGTACGTGTAAATTTTTGAAAACATATTCACGCTACTAGCACCCACACAATCAGCAGATAATCTGTTCCAATCATTTACAGTCCTTTGTGAAAATGACAACTTTCTTATATCTAATCTACACTGCTCCTTTACTAATGTAACTTCATGTCCCCTAGTCCTTCTATCTTTCATAACTGAAAAAAATATTGCTATCAATATTTTCATAACCATTCTATATTTTAAAAACTTCTATCTGATCTCCTCTCAATCTCCTGGTCTCTAGTGTTGTCAAACCACATTCTTTTAGGCGTATGTCGTAACTAAGATCTCTCAGTTTTTGTATCATTTTAGTCGCTCTCCTCTGTACTCTTTCTAGCATATCTATGTCTTTTTTGCTTCTATACAATATTCTAAATGAGTCCTAACTATTGTTTTGTACAGCGGTATTATTAATTTTGTTTCCCTATGCGCTATACTTTGCCTAATTATTCCAAGGATTTGATTTCCATTTGAAGCTGCAATTCCGTACTGCACTAATTGTTAACCCTAAGTTTTTTTCTTTTACCGTAGTAATTAGTACAGTACTTCCCATTGTATATTCTACCTCTTCGTTCCCATGTCCTGTGTGTAGGCATTTACATTTCCCAAAATTGAACAACATCTGCCATTTTTGAGACCATTTGGTCAACCTGTCAAGATCGTTTTGTAAATGCTGTCTATCTCCGTCACGTTTAATCCTTCTAAGCACTTTTGTATCATCCGCACATTTCAACACCTTGCTTGTTATTTCATCATCCAAATCGTTGATATATATTACGAATATTATAGGTCCCAGTACTGATCCCTGAGGTACCCCACCCAAAAAACCGATTTTCAATTTGATGCCTCCCCATCAACTACTTCCCGTTGTCTTCTGTCAATCAGCCATTTTTCTATCCAGTTAATTATACCACCCCCTATGCCATGTGCTTTAATTTAACAGTAATCTTTGACGTGGCACTCTGTTGAAAGCTTTCTGAAAATCGAAGTTGAAAATACCTACTGGTGATCCCTCATCTACCCACTTAGTGATATCTTCGAGAAAACATAATATATTTATTAAGCATGACCTCGCTTTTAGAAATCCATGTTGAAGTGGGTTTACCAAGTTATGTTTAATACGAAAATCCACCATGTGATCTTTAATTCGTCTTTCTAATAATTTTCAAATCACCGATGTTAAACTCACTGGTCTATAGTTCTCTGACTTGTTTCTCGAACCCTTTTTAAATAACGGTATAATGTTTGCTTCTTTCCATTCTAAAGGAACCATTCCCTCGTTTAATGACAAATTGAAACTTGTTACAAGCGGTATGCTAGTTTGTTCTACAATTTCTTGTAGCAGTTTGTATGGAATCCCATCCACTCCAGGTGATTTATTATCCTTCATAGCCAGTATTTCCTTAGCTACCATTTCCGGGGTTACAATTAACTGTCCTAAATAGTCTGATTCCGCCCCCTTGAACTGTGCCTCTGGTACTGGCAGTTAATTAATATCTTCCCTGGTAAACATCGAACTAAAATACTCACTCAGGACTCCTGCCATTAAGAATCCCTCTGATATTATTTCCAGCATTATCGTCTAGAGGACCGACCTTATCCTAAACTTTCTGTTTGCTCCGAACATATGCCTAACAAACTTTTGCTGTCATGTTTTATATTACAAGCTAATGTTTGTTCATGGCATCTCTTTAAATTTCTAATTTCAGTTGTTGCTTGGTTAAGTGCTTCTTTGTGAATGTTGTAGTCTTTATCATTTCCAGTGGGTCTGTATGACTTCCACATCATTCGTTTGTATTACATTTTTAATGGCTTCTTTCGATTAGTGTTTCTTTCTGGGGCCGTTTCCCTTGTTTTTTCAATGGAACAAATTTATTGACGATACACTCAGTTTCACTCCTGAAGATATTCCAGCATTCTGTTGCTGTCTTTTTCCAGTATAGCTTTGTTAAATATCTCCTCCTGTCCTTATATCTTCCTTTGTGGAAGTTTCTCGTGTACTGCTTTTTATTAGTCCTTTGTGATTTTACTTTGATGGTAAACTGTATCTGGTTGTGATCACTACTCCGAAATGGCTCACATGTCTTGACATTGTCAAATAATTCATTCTGTGATGACAAAACTATGTATAATACATTTTCTCCCCTGATTGGTTCTAGCACATGTTGAGATAGGAAATTATATTGTACTAAACAACTAAAAATGTGTGGTCCCCACTCCCTGTACTGTGTAGAAATTTCCATTGTATATGTCCATGGTTAAAATCCCCCATAATAATACAATCCCATTTGCTCACTTCCCTTATAACGTGTTGTACTTTTTCATTTTCTTCTATGCTTATGGTTGTATTTATTAAACTAACCGAACCGTTATCGTCGAGATTCCTGTAACTGTGTTACACCAAACAGCTTCTTCGCAATCTGCTTCTCTTTCTAATTTTATTTCGTAAGCCTGGATACATTCTTTAATATATAAAATAATTCCATCTCCCCTTCTTCCTATTCTATATTTCCTAAACATCACATAGCCTGTCAGTCCCAATTCGGCATCTGATATATCGGTGATGACCCATGACTCGGTTATACCTATTACGTGATGGTCAATATGTTATACCATAATGTTTAGTTCATTTCTTTTGTTTACTACTCTTTGCATTTAAACAAACGTTCAGAACAGTTCTTTGTTGATTTATTTGTGCTGTCTTTATCTGTGCCTCCAGTTTCAGGTTTCTCTGTGAATCCCCCTTGCGCATCCACTTTAAATAAATGCAACCTTTCAAATTTCAGCAGATCGCAGCAGGTTCTCTGAGCAAATTGCAGTCCCATTTCTACTGATAATCTTAGATGGAGGCCATCTGTCAGGTACATAGTTTCCCTCCCAACAAAGTATCCCCATTTATATATAAATCTATTAATCCCACCGCCACATTAACGCTTTTTGTGGAATAATTGTACGTTACTGTCCAGGGGAGAGCCCTGCGCCCACTACTGTTTATCGTAGTGATGGAACTGATAAGTAGAAATATTAGTACGAAAGATATTCTCCAGAAACTACTGTATGCAGACGATCTAGTGGTGGTAGCGGACGGGGAAGCGGATTTACAGGAACAACTGATAGAGTGGAAGGATATCTTCAGTAAACACGGACTGAAAGTGAATCTGGAGAAGACAGAGGTGCTGTGGGTTGGGCAACAGAGCAAAGAACTGGAAATACACCTGGAGGGGAAGAAACTAAAACAATGAGACAGGTTTGTATACCTGGGTGGAGCGGTATGTGGGGCGGCTCCTCAGAGACAGACATTCGCAGGAGAATACAAGCAGGGGCGAAAGCATGGAGGAAAGTAGAAGGTGTGATGGGATCGAGACAGGCACATATCGTGAAAACTCAAGGGATAGGTACTATGCACACGTGTGACACCAGCCTACCTGTATGGCCTAGAAACTATAGCAATGACAGAGAAACAACAAGAGAGGGTACGAGTGTGCGTAAACAACTGGGTTAGGAGAATTTCGGGGGTAAAGAGAATAAATAAGCGAAGAGTGGAAGAGCTGAGAGAGGATGTTGGTGTGAAAAAAGTGTCAAGAAGACTTTGGTGAGAAGTCGGTTGAACTGGACAGGACAAGTGGAGGGAATGGGAGAAGAACGGATGGCAAAGAAAGCAGATGCCCGGAGAGTGGAGGGAAAAAGAACATGAGGGCGACCGAGACTGAGGTGGAAGGATTGCATGAAGAGAGACCTGGAGGGATGGAAAGGGGAATGGAGGAAAAGAGCAAAAGACCGAGGAGAATGTAGAGTTACGTATTCCACCAGGAACTTGAGATCATCTTTTGCACAACAACGCTTTGTTTCTAAACTAAGCTTAACATTAGCAAACGTGTTTTCTCTGTAGCTGCACCCAAAATATAGAATCAACTACGTATCACTTTAAAATCATATCAAACTATAGCTATCTTTCGTAAACAAATCAAGACTTATTTATTTGAAAGTCCATTCCCACCCTAGCGTTCGGCGGTCCCTGGCGCCAATTGTGACGCTTGCTCGTCCCTCTTCCCGACTCTGCCCAATGATTCTTGTATGTTGCGCGTATGAGCTCAGACTACTGGGGATGTAGCCGCTGTAGAAGGTTATTGTTATTACACATTGGCTGGCGGAGTACCACAATCATTCGGACGCGCCCTACAATCTTGTCCGATTATTTGCATTACTCCGACACCGTTTTGTGTACACTAAAAGCGTGCAGCAATTCACCCAGGTGCAATGTAATATAGGCACACTTTAGTACCGGAATGAGACAATTATTTATAAACAAATATTTACTTCACAAGAGATTGTGGATAATATTCTATTATTAAGTGTTTTATTATTCTTATATATAATATACCGGTAAATGATATACACCGTTTTTTGTAGAGCAGCAACGCTTGCTCTTTTACTCTCGAAGTTAGTTTTAAAGATAATCTCCGAACACCTTATACATATGTATAAGCCATAAAACCAGCCGGTGGGGCATGTGAATGATATACGCGGTGTTTTAGTGACACTCGTGTTTTTGTTGGCACACCAACTATTAAACATGTGCAAAGCATGTGTAATCCAGCTTTAGCAACGTTTGCCGGATAGTTTGATTTGATTTGATGGGCTAGCACATCAATTACTCAACACCGTGCGATGTCGGAAATGAAGGCTAATGCTGGATTAATAGACCAGTTATAACTGTGTATTTAAAATGTAGCACCTGTCCAAGTTTCAATTTGCCAGTCACTCAGCTACCGCATTTCGTCTGACAGGCCAGAAGAACAAACAGCAATGTTCTATGGGTATGTATGACGCACATGTGCCAAGCATTGAAGTTATCACCATGCACAACAGCTCAGATGGGCTTGAAATGTGTTTCGTCTGTCTGATACGAGATTGCCCAAGCATGTGGTTTACTCTAAACTGAAATGAGATGTAGCGGACAGCGTTAACGCTTTGAAGTTGTGCTCAAACACACGTTGCATAAGACGTGATATCATCCCGCTCAACTGGCAATCCGAGGCTCTATCGCATACTAGTTGACGGTCGATCACACAAAAAGGTACAACATCGTTCAAAATCAACAGACTGGCAACCGTAGCTAACCCGCGAGAGATCAGGAAGTGATTAACAGTCAGAATCCACCTTCACCGCATTCTGACCGTAAACTGAGATGTTGTATGTATGACATGCGAATGCGGTATGTGACAAAACTGGATATAGTGTCTGGTGAAGATAACCGGGATTGATTCCATATGTACATAGTCCGATACCTTCCGAATGTGTATACATATGCGGTTGCGGAAAATCGAATCGGTCCATATAGTGATTCGAATCGTATCCGCATTGGAGTCGGATAGGAAATTCACATAAATGACGTCATTATATGGGTATTTCACACACCGCATGTCATTCCCGTACGTAAGAGGGAGCTATAATGACCGAGAAGGGCAATCGCTGTGTATTTCTGAATTTCGCAACACATTGTGCGCTGGTGCGATGCGATAGCGATGGACGATGCTCGATTGTACGAGCGATATAGGGGTAATTCGCTCATAGCATATCCCACATAACTTCGCACATCGCATCGCGCATCGCGCATCGCGCATCGCGCATAGCATCGCCCATCGCATCGCATATCGCATCATCGCACATCGCGTTGCGAAACTCGAAAGTTCTGTACAGCGATGACCCTTCTCGGCCACCATAGAAAGCTGTGCCGGGTCAAGATCGGACGAGTGAGCCACGAACGAACGCACAACAAATGAAACTGTCCACGGAAGACCACCGTCGCCACAAGAGATAGATGGCGCCGATGCTTGCATAGGGCCAACGACGTAGCTGGTCAGAGCTGGCGACAGCGGCCAAGTAGTCTGACGGTGTGTCAGGCATTACACAAAATGATTGCGCGAAACGGCTCGTCCGGGTTCTCGACGTCGTAAATTGTGCGTTATTTATGTTGCACGCGCAGCAAATGACAGCACGCGAGTGGGATGAATGATCGATTTTTTTTCTTTCCGCTAATTACATTTTGAGGGAAGACACGTAATAACTATCAAATATACAGCCGGATTGATTGGTTTAAAATAACTTGGAAAGTGGCGAAGATATAGTTGAGTTACAATTACTGTTTACTGTTAATATATAACAAGAATTATTAGTATAAAAATAGTGTCGACATCAATATGTTAGCGAATGTTCAGTGTTTGAACACATTTGACGGGTTAATACTCGAATGAAAAGGCTGATAGCTCGACACGCGTCACATTAAATAATCTGATGGTTTGGCCAGCGGACGAATCTATCAAATTAGGCTGGCGATGTGGCACCGAGCAAGGTAGCCAAACTGGTTGATACCGAACCAGTTTTTCTGAATGATTGGTATCGAGTTAGCCTGAGTGATTGATACCTAGCCAATCAGATTGTACGTGTGGATGGTACCGAGCTAGGTAGCTTGAGTGGTAATACCGAGCCACTTAGCCTGAGTCGGTACTGAGACAGTTAGCCTGAGCAGTTGGTATCGAGCCAGTTAGTCTGAGTGGCTGGTACCGCGCCAGCCAGGTAGTCAGGGTGGTTGGTACCGAGCCAGTTAGCCTAAGTGGTTAGTACCAAACCATTTAGCCTGAATGATGGATCGATGGTACCGAGGTAGATAGCCTGAATGTTGGTACAGAGCTAACGAGCCTGAGTGTTTGGTACCGAACTAATTAACCTGACTGGTTGGTACCGATACAGACAAGATACTTGTTTGACACTGGCGCAAACACTCCAGCTTACTTCACGCTCCGCGAGACGAACCACAAACGCTGTTAACACTCATGGTCAGCAACCTTGCAGCGGCAAGTGTTTTATCGCACACTGCTCAATAAAACTCGCATGAAACAACACACGAATAAACCACGGCCTCTGGCAGACGTCAGACATACAGCGATACAGCTACGAGATGCTCCTGCATCCATCTCTACGACGACCAGGAGACAAACAGGAGACATTCCGTCTGTCGTCTGACGCATTACATGCACTTTTCGGACCATTCGCAGTTACACCAGTTCGCACGAGACGTGTCTATTCGTTTTACTTGTATGGTCACAGTCTCGTGTAGATCAGTGCTGCTGTGTCACATTGATAGCAGTGCTAAACGCCAGTCAAACAGTGCCATCCCGTGAGCGAAGTTACAACTCGGATTTAAAAACTGCACATCTTGACGTCAAACCACGACTGTCGCAAACAAAATCAACAAACAAAGTAAACGTTTCATTTGTTGTAACGTCGAACCGCGCTTTTCCGCCACCTCGGTAATACAACTACCTCTCAATTAAGGTCACCGTGCGACAGTTCAAAATTGTATCCATGACAGTTAACCGCATGAAACTAGTCTTGCTAATATGCACTATTCATATCCCGATGGTGACCGTAATCGTGAGGTTCCGTGGTAGTCTGCAAATGTGCCGTTTTCACTGGTCGTGAGATAGTTCTTCAGAATGCAAAAATCCTAGAAAAGTCTCAAAATCATTCGCGTACCCTGGATGCGGAAATGAAATACTGGTCTATCACTAGTTGTGCTCTGGGTTCAGTGCAAGGTGCGTTTAACGGCTGGCGAACCTTCACGTGGCAATAATAAATCACGACAATGACAGAGTTGTTGAGCGTAGGGCGAGTCAAGCGGTTATTGACAAACTGAAACCGCAGAAGCGCTGACTTTATTCCGGTTGATTCGACGTGATAAAAGGAATTCGAGTGCAGCTGGCCGGTATACAGAGCGAGATACGCGACACCTTGATTAAATATGACAACGGCGTGTCAGCGGTCAATGTGGATAGGTCTAGAGGGAATGTTTACGACATGTATGTGTGTGTGTGTGTGTGTGTGTGTGTGTGTGTGTGTGTGTGTGTGTGTGTGTGTGTGTGTGTGTGTGTGTGTGTGTGTGTGTGTGTGTGTGTGTGTGTGTGTGTGTGTGTGTGTGTGTGTGTGTGTGTGTTGTGCGTGCGTCCGTGCGAGTGCGTGGCTGTACAAGTATGTGTATGTGCGTTGTTTGTGTTTGCAAGTATGCATGTGCATAGGTGGTCATAACTGTCGTGTGGATGATTGCGAGTTTGCATCATGAGTGAGTAGATGTATGCGAGTATGATTGCGTGCGTACGTACGTGCGCACGTACGCAAGTGTAGATGCGTGGATACCGACGCACGAGCGTAGTGCTTGTGAGTAGGGTCTTATGTACACACGTACCTACGTGTATGCATACGAATACACAGTGCAACAGTTCGAACGCACGAACATAAGCATTCCCTAGTGTGTGCTTGCGTACATAAGCACGTCCGTCCGTCCGTCGTCCGTCCGTACGTACTTACGAACATCAGAATATTGGTATTTGATTACGCGTTTTAACACGCCCGCGCGTGTGTGATAACGTTCCGTATTATGTAGACCTCATTTAAATGTACTACTTCAACTCTGATATACTTTTGATCTGCGTGTAGCGTTGTCGGAGCCCCCGGGCAGAGTAGATGTAGATAGTGCGTGTCTGTGACGCACAGCCAATATCTACTTCGTAATCTAATACAAAGTTACTAACATCTATCATTAAAACGACAAGAACACAAATGTTAGCATTTAAAGTTTCCCGATGTCACGCTTTTTACGGAAAGATTTCACCACTGAAGTTTAAGAATACTAAATGTTATTAAGTACATAGTTTATAATGAAGCCAATGGTAAATGTGGTTTAATATCAATTTGCAGTATGCGAGGCATTTAGTTTGCGATTCAGAATTTAAGAAAACGGTGTATTTTATTGTATTTTGTCATTAATGTCCCACTCTTACGTGTCGCCATTATGTGTTATTATAGATCTTCTTCAGGAGATCACAAATAGATACATCATGATGGATCCATTAGATTACGTCGTCGCGAGCTGGGGATTCTTCCGTAAGTCCTTCTGAAAAGAGCTGCCAACCGACCACTAAAATACCAGTATTTTTTCACGATGTAGATATATAATCGCTACAATATGTCTACATATATATATCTCCATGAGTCGCACGAGGGTGCAAAACACGCAGAATACAGCAACAGTCTCAAAACGACATACAATTCATTTTCACCCGGCTTTTAAATAACGTTCACCACATGAAACGGATTTTAGAATTGATGACGTCATCAACGCGCAAACACATGGTCTGCGTGCAACATATAGAATCAACACAACGTGTTGCAGAATCTACATTAGAACCGCACTCACCTGCTGCGCGCGCATGGCTCGTATCCGATAAATCCACAAACAAGGGCCGACGTGCGAACTACTGTGGAAAGTCAATCAAACAATAGCGAAACGACGACTTATCGACGAGGCACTGAGCACGTGCATGACCGAGAAACGCTCGGACCGCTGTGTTTGATACCGTCGGGCGAATCATCGCTACGTCGTCGCCCCATCGATTGGTTCTTCGGGGAACGCCATTGCAGCCAATCAGATGCCGCCGCCGTCGTCTGCGGCGTTGCCGTGTGGTGCAAGACAGAAGGCTCCCATTGGGCAAGAATGCGGCGGCGATTTGTTTTCGTCGGCGAAATAAGATAGCTGTAAGAACGTTGGTATAACGACCGGGACGGCGTCGGGTCGATACTAAAGGAAGATTAATCAGAGTCCTGCTGGAATAAAGTTGTCTATTGTATATCAGTAGCTCGCACATGGATGACAGCAGACTTCCAGAACGCAGTCTCACTACCGTTAAAACGAACCAGAAAGAGAAGCTGGCCTTAACTTAGATTAAAATGAAGAAAAAGTAATAAACCCATAAGACTGGTACACACTGGTCCAAGAACGCCCGCCAAGGAGCGCAGGGGCGCAGTGTCTAGAGCATCCGACTCTCAATCGAGAGAACACGCGTTCGAATCGTGTGTTGCGTGTCGAACCGTGGGTAAGTTCGTCCATTCTACGTTGCTCCAGTTCACTATGAATGAGTACGTGGCTAAAGACAGTGGTGGATATTTGAGTTCGAATAGTCTTAGCTCGTTAATTGGATGAATGCGTCCCATGAAAATCGAGATGGAGTTCGATTAGACAGGTCTGCCAGGGAGTAAAATGTAAACCGTTTTGAGTAGTCCTAAGGACTGGATACTGTGCTGTACAAGAACTTACCTTTAATTTTACCCGGGGGTGCTCCTTACACGTTGAACCAAGCGAGTAGTCATAGTCACAGGAAGCGATACATAGCGAGAACAAGAGGGGAGAGAGAGCGGCGAGTGAGGAATAAAAGGAGGGAGGAAAGTAGGGAGGGAGAAAGAGAGAGGGGGAGGGAGGTAGGACTGACCGACGGAGAAGCGAAGGAAGTGTGGAGTGAGAGAGAGCCGACTCTAATTGAAACCTGGTATAGATGTAAACACCATTGAAAATTCAAGTGTCATCATAGTTTCAGTAAACATACATTGTTTACGAAATTATAATAATAATTATATATGAAATAGTTCTCCATTTGTAAATACACGAAAGAAGCTATTTGTATGTGCACATCTGCTGTTAGCATTACGCGTCTTTTGCAGCACTGTATGTTAAAACAGAATACAGAAATCGCCCTAGAGTAAATGGCAGTTGCTTTGAACCCAGTTGCTATATTCAATTCTCCCCAAAGAACACAGCGAGCAGATATCACATCGTTAGCGGAGATTTTGAATAGCAAGTACCGGAGTGCACACCATATAGTACTCACATAGTGCACAATAGAGTGCACATCAGATTGTTTATCAGACTGCATACTGGAGTGAACCCCAGTTTGTTCATATAAGAGTGAACATCAAAGTATAAACCACATTGCACATCAGACCATAGTGCACGCCAGATTCCATATCAGAGTGCACACCAGAATGCAGGCCAAAATGCACATAATAGTGTACACTGGAGTCGGCAGAAGAATGCACGTGAAAGCGCACACCACAGTGCACACACAACTGCACACAGGAGTATGCAATAGTGTCCACAACGGAAATCATACAAGAGTGTACAGCAAAGAGCTGTTTTAGTGGATACCGGAGTGCGCACCGGAGTGCACGCAGCACTACATCGATGAACTTGTCTTTGCTCAGAAGCAAGTGTTAAAATAACTTACCGGTTTCGTTTGTCTGTCTTTATATAAAGAAATATGTAATATTGCTGCAATAGCTAAATATACCGACAAAAATACAATGGAAACCATCTCTCCGGTTAGAACTTATTAGAAATGTGAGACTAGAAATGCGAGAGGCAATCTAAACAATATATGAAGGAACCTAACGAAACACGTGACCATGCGGATGACAAAAACGAACGGAAGCCACTGAAGGTGCAATTTCAACAACTAGACGAACTATGTTAATGGATTCATATTTATTTCGTAGAATCCTTTCAATGGTAGAAATCAACGCACATGTGATATCGCATGTACCATTGCAGATGCGTTATATTAATGTCGGTGATGTTTGGAAATCCAAAGATAGTACTGCCGCGTCGGAAAAATACAGCATCTGGAAATTGATAATCTATTTATTTTTGCAACTTGAAAATCCACTTAAGATCCTGGTTGTATCGCGACGTTTGTATGCGTTATCAACTCTTGGCCTGCATCACAAATACGTTTTAACCGAGAGGATATCTTCGTTCTGTTTGTGTTGATATGTTAAGCTGTTGCAACGATATTATATAAAATAGTACAGTTCGTTTGTGCAATATTGGCGTTGCCAATACGTCACTGAGGTACACCTAGAAATGTACCAGTCTCCCAGCGTAGTACACCGAGAAAAACGACTAAATATAATCCAATCATAAACATCATATGACGTAAACAACCAGTCAATACGTCATTATTTCACATGAATAAAACCCAAAGAGAAGAAACAGCCCGACTGCGAGAAGAAACAGCCCGACTGCAGATTTCATTTCGCGAGTGCTGCTGGGGAGTCCCACGACAAGCTTCAGCAATTACCAAATTATTACGTTAGGGATTTGTTTAATAAAAGAGCGGATTACTTGAAGGAAGCCGTATGGTCATACCAGACTATCTGAGTCAGGGGGGAGTATGATGTAGATATGATAAAAAGAAATTTGCTTATTTCGTATTCAGTTTACCTATCTAGGTGATTTCTCGATCAGCAATCCACGCCAGAAAACAATAACGTTAGATGGCGGTAGTTATTCTGGGCAGGCGTGTCTCTCACTAATGTGAGCCACCCAGGCAGCGGCCTGGGTAGCCGAGTTTCCGGCAACAGATAATTAACAGCACCCCCACACTGTCTTCGAGACAGTGAACCGATGAAGTTCCGGCGTAAAATCTCAAACACAGCAACCCCCCCTCCGTTTTCTGCTCTCAAGATCCGATACAGCGCGTCACCGGAAGCGTGCAGAACCACAGGTGAATCTCCCGGATTTCAACACAAAAGTTGACAGGTATACGACCCTCATCTCAGTTCATGTTGTCTTTGCTTGTTCTTATCCAGGACGATTCTTTGATGTTTATTGTTCTGCAGTTCGACACTACAAGTGTTGCACCTCCCAGTATACTGTGTGATTCGGGTGCATCTTGTGATTTGTGAAACAGATTTGGTCATCTCTATTTTCGATGTTTTCTGTTGCTTCTGGTGAAGGATCTGCTTGCCGATGCTTTCTCGGAGTCTTCCTTGCGTTCCTTGACGGGTTCCTAATGTGAGTTTCCAGTGAGTGACACGTCTGCGCAGGAAGACTACCGTGTCGCCACCTAGCAGTAGCTGCCTGAAGAAGATTGCTGATAGCAGTCGAAACGCCTTGGGAAAGAACGGTAAACTGATTATGAAATGAGTAAAGGTATTACTCATTTGAACCGCACAGTCTGTTGAACCTCTTCACTCATGATATAAGTAAGCCAACGGTAAAGCATATCTCTTCCGAGGATCATCCTATCGGGCCAAGGGCTGCTGAGTACAGTAATACCCCTGACATGACGAGCTGGATTCATCCGCATGTGCGTATGTCAGGTGCTGTATTAACGTAATCATATTACGAGCTTTCATATTCTCACTGTTGGGGCTTGAAACCGGGCACTTTCCGTTAATTGCTTGTCATTGCCTGTCATCGCTGGCCGAACGGGTAATTGCATGGATTTTTTAATTGTTCTTTGAAATTGAGGTGGTTCCTAGAATTGGGTGCTACAGGCTGGTGGTGGTGATGCCGGGAGCTCTTGCGTGAGCGTGAGCAAAATAATTTGGGCGATTGTAGTTAATAACGATTTGATACGTACAAGAGAGCACGCGGAATGGGAATACCTCTGTAATGACATAACGTCTGGGATGTTCCTCTCCGATTCCTGTGCGGATACGATTCGAGTCGCTGCATGGAGTGATTCAGTTTACCCGCTTACGCATACCAAACGAGTACTTTTTCCAGGAATTTAGCCAACGCCTAGCACTCTAACATGCATACAACACGTCAACATTTCTTGAACAACCCAATGATTGTATCGTGAATACGGCCCTGTTATCTTCAATGCTGCGATACTGTCAATGTTAAAGTATCGTCAAAACTAGAATATCAGAAATGGTACATTATTAAAAAACTGCAGCTTCGTCGATATTACGAACACGTAGATGCTGCTGTAACACACCGATGGTACCCAATGGCGTCAACGTTACGATGTCGTCGATGACATTGCTCGGAGCCTAGTGTAGGTCTACGCTATCGTCCAATCCACATTACCCTACATTGTACAGTATCATCAATTCAAGCGCATCGTTCATCCTAGAGTATTGCCACCTCACCAACCAATTCACTGGTAGTGTCAATGATACAACATCGTAAACGACTTTAATAAGATGTACTCTTTTTGGCAAAACATTTGCAAAAATGAGAAAGCAACCTTCAACAGAGAAACCTCAACCATTCTGCATAATAGTCACTGCATTGAGAAACCGCCTATGCAATCACACACATGTGGCGTACAATTACAGCGACCGACTCGGCGAATAGCAACACTTTTATCTAGATTGATTTTCAATCCGGTTGTACTAGACGACACCACATACAAAGTAGTTTGTTTTCTCGGCAACAATTCTGCGTAAAGGCGATTACTTAAATTGAAGCCACCAATAAAGCACACGTCTCCAGTCGTTGGAATCGACAGCCGATGCACCGACAGAATCACTGACACCGATATATTAGGTCGACACCAGAACAAATGCGAGAGAGAACGGCCTAATCCTTCGCTGTCGTCGAATCAACGATTCGATTAACCAGCCACGTTAACGTTGTCCAATGTCACGCGACCGAAGGCACAAACGACAACACCCACTCCGGGGCGAGCACTGCCCATTCGCGCCACGAAGCAGTCCCTCAACGCGCTCTCTCGACTTGGTAATAACTCGCGTGGGGCCCACGAGATTTACGATCGCGCCGTCTTCCCCGTAAACACGGTCTCGCTCTCTCCCGCACGCGACAACGCTACGGTAAAACGCTGCCTATCGATCACGTGCCAGTTCGTCGGGTCGTTTTTACAAATATACCGGTAGTTCACTTTTTACGCCGAATCAAATAGCGATTAATGCGTTCTGTGGCCGCCACCTTTAGGTTTTATTAGCCCGTGTAGACAACCTCCAGACTATGCTATGGTAAATATCATGTTCCAAATTGTTTTACATGCGTGTCCATTGAATAGATTAAAAAGAACTTGTTTTAATTAGTAGTTAATACATGATATAATACGTAGTCTATTTAAATTTTTGTCCGTGTTTTCTTATGAAAATGATTCAATAATTATTAATGAGTGACATTTTATATAATTAATGTTTTCGCCCGTCCACTCCCGTCCGCCCCCGCCCCCGCCCACCCCCGCTCACCCCCGCCCGCCCCTGTCTCTCTGCCTGTCCGTCATTCTGTCTGTATGTCTGTGTTTGTCTGTCTGTCTGTCTGCCTGTATGTATGTATGTATGTATGTATGTATGTATGTATGTCTGTATGTCTGTCTGTCTGTCTGTCTGCCTGTCTGTCGGTCTGCCTGTATGTCTGTCTGTCTGTCTGTCTGTCTGTCTGTCTGTATGTCTGTCTGTCTGTCTGTCTGTCTGTCTGTCTGTCTGTCTGTCTGTCTGTCTGTCTGTCTGTCTGTCTGTCTGTCTGTCTGTCTGTCTCATGTTAAGATATGCGGCGATGAAAACGTTTCTGTGATGCTGAAGCTCCGTTAGCCCCCCAATTGAATTTCGTTCCCGCGTCATTGGGTCATACCAAACGGTCTGTACCGTCCTATTGTCGACACTCTTGCAATTATTTCGATCTTCTGCAATTGTCCCACACACACTCTCTCTCTTCCTTCTCCCCCCCCCTCTCTCTCTCTCTCTCGCTCCCCCCCCCCCCCCCCCCCTCTCTCGCAGTGATACGCTCAACTGGACTGTTGTACGTGGAGATTACATGATTGTATTGCCTAGGAACACGCGAGTCATCTGTGCACTCTTTCATCGCATTGCGATAGCTTGGATGTGTGAAATGTCAAGTGATGTGTTTTAGCAGCTACATGTAACGAACAACAGCTCATCGGTGGCTGCATTAAAGTACCCTTCTGGATTAAATGTCAACATTTGCTTATTGAATATCAAATGCACCTCACACTCATACATAGGGGGTGCCCGCAACTGAATGGTACTGCGTACGGCGTCGCTTCCGCTTTAACAAGATTTAACAAGATTTAACAAGATTGCCACCCAGAGAATTAACTCTAGGTAGCAGGTGGACAAGGAAGCCCTTGGCTTTTCGAGAGTCCGACCTTTTTATCTATGTGTATCCCGCCCGTCTGAGGTATGTGTCGATTTTATTTTTAAACATATTCACGCTACTAGCACCCACACAATCAGCAGGTAATCTGTTCCATTCATTTACAGTTCTTTGTGAAAATGAAAACTTTCTTATATCCAATCTACTCTGCTCCTTTGCTAATGCAAGATCATGTCCTCTAGTCCTTCTATCTTTCTTAACTGAGAAAAACATATTTCTATCAATATTTTCATAACCCTTCAATATTTTAAACACTTCTATCTGATCTCCTCTCAATCTCCTGGTCTCTAGTGTTGTTAAACCGCATTTTTTTAGGCGTATTTCATAACTAAGATCCCTCAGATTTTGTATCATTTTAGTTGCTCTCCTCTGCACTCTTTCTAGCATATCTATGTCCTTCCTGCGATATGGCCTCCACGCTTGAATACAATATTCTAAATGAGGCCTAACTATTGTTTTGTACAGCGGTATTATTAGCTCTTTTTCCTTATACGTTATGTTTCGCCTAATTAATCCAAGGATTTGATTTCCCTTTGAAGCTGCAATTCCGCACTGCTCTGAAATCTTCATATCAGCACTAACGGTTAACCCTAAGTCCTTTTCTTTTACAGTAGTACTTAGTACAGTACCCCCCATTGTATATTCTACCTCTTCGTTCCCATGTCCTATGTGGAGGCATTTACATTTCCCAAAATTGAACATCATTTGCCATTTTTCAGACCATTTCATCAACCTGTCAAGATCATCTTGTAAATGCTGTCTATCTCCATCACTTTTAATCCTTCTAAACACTTTTGTATCATCCGCAAATTTCAACACCTTGCTTGTTATTTCATCATCCATATCGTTGATGTATATTAAGAATAATATAGGACCTAATACTGATCCCTGTGGTACCCCACTCAATACCGATTTCCAGTTTGAAGCCTCCCCATCAACTACTACACGTTGTCTTCTGTCAATCAGCCATTGTTCTATCCAGTTTATTATACCATTTCCTATGCCATGGGCCTTTAGTTTAAGCAGTAATCTTTGATGTGGTACTTTGTCAAAAGCTTTTTGAAAATCTAAGTAGACGATATCTACTGGTGTTCCCTCATCTACCCACTTAGTGATGTCTTCCAAAAAACATAACATATTTGTTAAGCATGACCTCGCTTTAAAAAAACCATGTTGAGATGGGTTTATCAAGTTTTGTTTAGCAAGAAAATCCACCATGTGATCTTTAATTAGTCTTTCTAATAATTTACAAATCACTGATGTTAAACTCACTGGTCTATAGTTCTCTGACTTGTTTCTCGAACCTTTTTTGAATAACGGTATAATGTTTGCTTCTTTCCATTCTAAAGGAACCACTCCCTCTTCTAATGACAAGTTGAAAACTGTTGCAAGTGGTATGCTAATTTGTTCTACAATTTCCAATAGTAGTTTGGGTGGAATACCATCCACTCCAGGTGATTTATTTTCCTTCATAGCCCTTATTTTCTTAGCTACCATTTCCGGGGTTACAATTAATTGTCCTAAATAGTCTGAATCTGCCCCCTTGAACTTAGCCTTTGGTATTGGCAGTGAACTAATATCTTCCCTGGTAAACACTGAACTAAAGTACTCATTCAGGTCTTCTGCCATTATGAATCCCTCTGATATCATATTTCCAGCACTATCTTCTAGAGGACCGACCTTATCTTGAACTTTCTGTTTGCTTCGAACATACGCATAAAAACTCTTGCTGTCATGTTTTATATTACTAGCTAATTGTTGTTCATAGCTTCTCTTTGAATTTCTAATTTCAGCTGTAGCTTGGTTAAGTGCTTCTTTATAATTGTTGTAGTCTTCATCATTTCCAGTACATCTATATGACTTCCACATCATTTGTTTATACTTAATTTTTCTAATGGCTTCTTTCGATAAGTGTTTCTTTTTGGACCGTTTTCCTTGTTTTTTGAAGGGTACAAATTTATTGATTATGCACTTAATTTCACTCTTTAATATATTCCAGCATTCTGTTGCCGTCTTATTTTTCAGTGTCTTATTCCAGTCTATCTTTGCTAAATATTTCCTCATGTCCTTATACCTTCCTTTGTGGAAATTTCTCCTATACTGCTTTTTGCTATTCCTTTCTGATTTTACTTTGATGGTAAAATGTATCTGGTTGTGATCGCTACTCCCCAGTGGCTCACATATCTTGACATTGTCAACTAATTCATTCTGTGAGGACAAAACTATGTCTAACACATTCTCACCCCTGGTTGGTTCTAGCACATGTTGAGAAAGGAATGTATCTTGAACTAAAACTAAAAACTTGTGGTCCTCTCTCCCCATACTCTGTAGAGATTTCCATTGTATATGCCCATGGTTAAAATCCCCCATAATAATACAGTCCCGTTTGCTTACTTCCCTTATAGCGTTTTGTATTTTTTCATTCTCTTCTATGCTTATGTTTGGACTTCGATAAACCAACCCAACCGTCAACGTTGAGTTTCCTGTAACTATGTTACACCAAACAGCTTCTTCGCAATCTGCTTCTCTTTCTAATTTTATTTCATAAGCCTGAATAGATTCTTTAATATATAAAATAACTCCACCTCCCTTTCTTCCTATTCTATCTTTTCTAAACATTACATATCCTGTCAGTCCCAATTCAGCATCTGATATATCGGTGGTGGTCCAGGATTCGGTTATACCTATTATATGAGGGTCAATATCTTCTACCATAATGTTTAGTTCATTTCTTTTGTTTACTATACTCCTTGCATTTAAACAAACACATTTATATCCAGCTTCAGAAGAGTTTTCCAGACTGTTATTTGTTGATTTATTTGTGCTGTCTTTATCTATGCCTCCATTTTCAGGCTTTTCTGTGAGTCCCCCCTGCGAATCTAGTTTAAATAGATGCAACCTGTCCCACTGTCAACAGATTGCAGCAGATTCTCTGAGAAAACTGCTGCCCCCTTTCCACTAAGATGGAGGCCATCTCTCATGTACATATCTTCCCTCCCAACAAAGTATCCCCATAAATATGTGAATCCCACCCCCTCTTCTTCACACATCTGCTCAGCTAGTGCATTGATCGCCATCCTCTTGCAGTTTCTATACGTTGCCCCCCTTCCTCCCATTACTGGCAAAATTCCTGACAAAATAACCTGTTCGACTCTCGTCTTCTTTAGCTTCCTCACTAACTGTCTATACTTCTGTACTATCGCAGTTGTTCCCTCCCTGTCTGCATTATTTGTTCCTACATGTACCAGTATAGACCCCCCCTTGCCATGTCCCAATACCTTCTCTACCCTGTCAGTTACATGTTCAATCCTAGCCCCCGGTAAACAAACAACGATGTCCTCCCCCTCGCTCAGTGTCTTGTCCGTCTTTCTCATAATGGAGTCACCCATAAACACCCTCTCTTTCCTCATGGTCGTAGACCCTCTATTTCCTGGCCTAATGACCAAGTGGACAGAAAAGCGATAAGACTAGATCATCTCCAGACCGAAACGGTTCAATACCAAAATGGCCCTTATCCAAACCGGTTCTCGGTAAATAGGGACATTCTTATAATATCGCTGTATCAAACCTTTAGGACTTTTCAATGCGTTTTACATTACATCCTCTGGCAGGCCTGCTTGTTCGAACACCATCTCTATTTCTCCTGGAAGGAATCACTCAGCCACGCTGCACTTACTGCGCGAAAAATATTCGTACGCACACATATCTTATTACTCTCTTTAGCCAGCTACTCATTTACACAGATGAGTGAATTAAAGCAACGTTGAATGAACGAACTTACCCAACCTTGGAAATAGCAGTAAGGCGATTCGATTCCGGATTCTCACGATTGAGTGTCCTCTCTATTACGCTGTTGCGTCCCAACCTGGTTCGTGATCAGAATGGCCCCTGCCGTAACTGTAATGAGACAGACTCAGAGTGGTTACGTATTATAACAAGATCCCTGAATGAGACGTGCGTGCGTGCGTGCATGTATGTGCGTGGGTGGGTTCGTGTGTGTGTGTGTGTGTGTGTGTGTGTGTGTGTGTGTGTGTGTGTGTGTGTGTGTGTGTGTGTGTGTGTGTGTGTGTGTGTCTGTCTGTCTGTGTGTGTGCGTGAGTGGGCGGGTTTGTGTATGTTTATGCGTGTGTGAGGGCGTTTGCGTATGTGTGCCCGTGCGCGTGCGCGTGCATCGGTGCGTGCGTGCGTGCTCATTTTCACATGTGGTTTGTGTGTACTGATTTCGCATCTTCGCGCGGCTTTCGCGTTTCCGCGGTTTTCCTATTAAAACAAGTCCGGTATCTCTCGTTTCGCAATCTCCTGTCCCCTGTTCAATTTCCTCTTCCGTGCGCCCATGCCGAGTGGCCTAGAGCCATGCCAGGTCACGGCTATTAGGCAATTTCCTGCATGCCCTAGTCCAGTGTAATGATTTCAAGCATCGTTCTTGACCGCCTTCTCCGGCACCCACACCAGAAGATGTACAGAATGACCCATTGACCACAAGTTGAGTGTGAGCAAGCGGACTAGGCATCCTCGCAAGCCAGGGGTGATATTTGACTCCACTGCCTCTGGTAGCAATCCCTTAGCCAGAAATACTGTTTGTCAGTCTTGAATTAATCAAACGTGAGCCTTTTGCACGTGAACAGCTTGTGTGGCAGCCATTCACGTCAATCACAGCCATTATTGGCCAGTGTAGTATTCTCCAGTGACAAACCCGTGACATTTGAGCCATTTATTTAATTAATTCTGATCCATTCGATTTGTTTCACTACCAGTTGTGCCACTGATAGATAGTAGTTACTGTGGACCCCTAGACTTGGAACTATTTGTTTCACTTCCAGTTGTGCCACTGATAGATAGTAATTACTGTGGACCCCTAGACTTGGAACTATTTGTTTCACTTCCAGTTGTGCCACTGATAGATAGTAATTACTGTGGACCCCTAGACTTGGAACTATTTGTTAACCTAGTGAGTCGCTCCCCCCTCAAAATGTTGGCTTCTGGCCGAGCTCCTGCCAGGCAGATGACAGTATAATCAACATATGCTATGAGACACGTATACATCGACGAAAAGCTAAGTTATAGTGATGATCGCAGGTTGGTATATTGTGTATAATCATATGACGACTAGCTCACATCCACCATTGGAACCATAAACCAAACGCATTCATTTTCTCTATTAAGATGGCACCATCGGCGAGATCACCACGCAGTTTTCTCCGGTAAGGAGAAAGGACCTCTAGTAAAGGGAATCATGTCAAAACTAATTAAGTAAATCTAAATAAACATTGTGTTGTCTGAAGCTCATCATCAATTGTTAGATCAGAGACCAATGATTCAAGGAAGCGAATGACCATAAAAAGAGGCGAGTGGACGTCAGTGCCTGGGAGGAGACGACGTTACAATCCCCATAGTTAGCGTATAAATATAGATAGATTATGAACGATCTCAACACATCGATATGTGTATATGAAATTGGGTTCTTGAAAAGGGGATAAGCAACTGTTTCGGGTATGACTACATAGATGTATTTCTCCTCTAATGTCGTATTTTTTTCGTCCGTACCACAGTTTAGACTGAAGCTGACTTCTAACAAGCTGTGTGCCATCGGGAGGAGTCTTACATCGACGCTAATAATAATAACGATAATCCCTAAGCTGGTGTGTCTTGATTATTGGCGACGGACCACAACCAGTTCAGCACATTCCGCTCTTGGTACGTCAGGCGAAGAAGCTCAACAGTAGTTCATCGGTGTGTCAGTCGCCGAGAACACCAGAATATGAGTCTCCAACTGTACTCCCTTGAGGCTACCATGAAACCTCTAATTGCAGAATCCTTGAAACATCCAGTACAGCTGAACTAACTTGCCGCAGCGGGGGAAGACGGTGTGTACGTAACCACCACTCCCGATGAGAAAAATGCGATGACTTCACGAGCATAGATTTAAGCTGTTAACGAACACCTTAAGAAGAACGTATTACAACAACCACACTACGGTGATAGCAACCAAACCGACTTGGGCCATGATGGACGTAGAGCAACAAGACGAACTCGTGTCCCGGTGGCTTCGACGAGGCCAGTTAGATGATTAGGAAGAACCTCTGTACAAACTCGGGAAATAGAGCTGTATGACGTGATCACACCGACGAACGAAAGGAGCATTATATTCTGTGCTGACAATTAAACGCCGTGAACTTATGAAATGAGATACCGACCTCATCAATATACGCAATGTAACCAACAAAATGAGCAAAATTTTATCTGTTCAAGTTGATAGTATTAATGGTATATTAACCTGTGGCTAGGTCCCCACCTAGAACTAAGCACTTACCTAGACATAAAAATTGCATAACGTGTCAACTTACCTCGTTGATGGTAATGTTATCGTTCCAACTGTCATGACTGTTTTCCTTCGCTGTCCGCTGCACTGTGCAATCTTATTTTGGGTTAATCCAAAATACGTCCTTTTGCCCAGACCGATGTAGATGGAAATGGCGCCTTGCTACAGTGACGTGGTATATATATATATATATATATGTACATTTACTATCTATCAGTATATATATGTGTGTGTGTGTGTGTGTGTGTGTGTGTGTGTGTGTGTGTGTGTGTGTGTGTGTGTGTGTGTGTGTGTGTGTGTGTGTGTGTGTGTGTGTGTGTGTGTGTGTGTGTGTGTGTGTGTGTGTGTGTGTGTGTGTGTGTGTGTGTGTGTGTGTGTGTGTTTTCTTCGCGTCCAGACGATAATGATAATAATAATTATTATTATTATAAATACCTACTAGAGAATGTTTTTCTCCGAGTCCAAACCAAAGTAATTACCATACACCTCCATGTCAAGTATCAAGTTTACGTCTTCGCCAAGACTTCAAACCCCACGTCACCGTTTGTTCAGCTATAAGGTTATGTTAGGATTAACATGGATCAAATTCAAACAGAGAACGGTCAACAACCAGGCACATAATTATGAAGAATTACGTTATTTTTTCCATAAACAAGCAACTTGCCGACTCCGGAAGGACCTGGAAGTTGTGGCTGACTAGTTGATTGAGCAACTATGCGCACAAAACAAATTTTACTTGATATATTCACCTAACGTAATTTTGTTCTGCACAGGCACACACTTACGCGAATGTAGTTATAGTCATGGTGCGTACAAATGGCCTGTCAACAACGGTAGGGTATAAAAGGTTCATCAAAATAACACCACCTGAAGCGTCAATGAAAGCAGATTTGATCAGATCAGCGTATTGCCGACCGGACCGAAAGGCTGACCAATGGTTCTATGACGCCCATGGCATCGATCTATTAAATTTATTCACGTTTATTTAGGTTTATTGGAAAACAATCTCCGTTTTACTTGTCCGTGACGGTATGTACTTAATGTAATTAATACACTTCTTATTGAGTTATGAATTTTTCCATTTTCAACCAAGGGAAATTTCCACTTATAGTACAAGGACGGAAGACCGACAAAAATATGGGAAGCCAGTGCGAAGAGATATGTCGAATGGATATAGGTATGACCCGGCCGAGATCGCAAAAGACCGGGACAAACGGAGCCGAATGATAAAGAAGACTTAACGGACCGGTTTCTACATCCCTACAAACAAATGATCAAGATGAATAATAACAAAGTAGTATCATTAGTAGTAGTATATTAAGAAGAAGAAGACGAAGAAGAAAGGTCATTTCGACAGCTCTCAGAAGACGTGCATCGTGTATATGGTTTGCATTAAAAGTATTCACATTGACCATGAGTATTCCTTGTTAACCTTGCTGACCTTTAGAGAGTTCGAGTATGGAGAACAATCTCCAGCGAGCAGACTAACATGACAACGGATTATGGGCTCATGAGCCCACATGATTTCACACGAACGCAGTCAACCCAGGGGGAATCTCAAGGCATTTGTCAATAAGCGTAATTACTCATTAACATTCATTTGGCTGCATGCGTGATGTACTGATGGCGCATTTTGGTGTTCTCGTTGATGATATATAGTCATTGCCTTTACCATAGTCAGAGTTTGCGCATAAATGTTAAATAAGGGTAAATAATATTCTACCATGATGGCAGTGGCCAATTAGTAGACAGAATAGTCGTATTGACGGTTGGCGTTACTAACTTAATAATAAAAGTGTAGCCTAAGTTTAATTCGTAATGCATATTCGTGTGTGAGTGCGTGTGTGCGTGTGTGTATGTGTGTGTGTGTGTGTGTGTGTGTGTGTGTGTGTGTGTGTGTGTGTGTGTGTGTCTGTGTGTGTGTCTGAGTGTGCGCGCGCGCGCGTGTGTGCGTGTATGTGCGTGCGTGCATGTGCGTGTGTGTGTGTGTGCTCATGTGTGTGTGTGCATGTGCGTGTGCGTGTGTGTGCGTGCGTGTGTGTGCGTGTGTGCGTGTGTGCGTGTGTGCGTGTGTGCGTGTGTGCGTGTGTGCGTGTGTGCGTGTGTGCGTGTGTGCGTGTGTGCGTGTGTGCGTGTGTGCGTGTGTGCGTGTGTGCGTGTGTGCGTGTGTGCGTGTGTGCGTGTGTGCGTGTGTGCGTGTGTGCGTGTGTGCTTGTATGGTGGCAATGACAGTGCCACTGTAACAACAAATCGTTATTATGTGAATAGTCAGTGCTAAATTCATTGTTGTTTGTTCGTTTTGTAAAATCCGACCATGTCGTTAAAAGCAATCGATCCAAGCAGAATGTATTCTCGCCCAGGTCATAATAATACATACACAAATTATTGTAACTTCGCGTCCCCTACATCCTTTGAAATGTATGACCCGCTATCAAAATAATAATGTTACCTTCATTATCCACTTTTTAATGTAAAGGCATACATATAAAATGTAACTTCACGTTCATGATAATGTATTTCCAAATGTAATTCCTCTCAATTGAAACTGCAATGCTAACAATGATGGCATTATAGACATGTAGCGGCCTTCTGTTGAGATTAATAAAGTTCGTAATTCAAAAAGAAACCTCTAATTGTACGGGTAGCTGAATGTTGACCTTCTTGCATAACTGGATTAGAATAGTACCCATAATAAAAAGTAGGCCCAAAAACAGTTGGTGGAGAACCGTAGACGAATAAATGAAGACACTTGAAAAGACACCTAAAAAGAAATGCGGAAAGCATACTCTTCTAAACAAAGAGGCTTAAGTAAGTAAAACGTTAGTAAGTAAGTTCTGAAGTAAGCAAGTAAATAAGTAAGTAAGCAAGGAAGTTAGGAAGTAAGTAAATGCAATGTATTCGTCTCAGTGCACGGAACTACCTTAGAAAAAGTCTATAATGCGAATACATACGTCTCAATCGCCGACGTTTAGTTGACGTTACTATACAGATCATATCAGTGGCTGTTTATATCGCTGGCGCACTTGTTTCCGTCAGCCCATTTCTTTGCAAATGTATTAGCTATTCAATTCAATTGCCGTGAACAACTCTGATCGAATTTGCTCCGTGGTTCTCCGTTAGGTGAAACCCAGCCAGTTAGATAACGTGCGCTTACTGGGAGTTAGCTGCCACTGAATCAGTAACGCCGGGCTTGTGCGGGATGAACCTGTCCTTATAATAACGAACGCTTGCCTCGTCTGGGCATGCGCTGAAAAAACAGTGCCTAACTCATGTGACTTTTTTTCTAAAAAATCTGCATAGGTAAACTCATGTTAAATGTTATGCAATCATATGTTTTTATGCACAGGAAACGCAGTAGCTATGGAGACGCTTAGTAGACCATTGTCCCGATTAAAAAATTCGTCGCATGCGCAAGGGTGGCGAGTTTGTTCTCACGAGAGAACTGTACGTGATGCCAGCTCTTTGAAGACGGCATTCAGTCACATGTCGTACAGACTAATAGTAAGGACGATTGGCCGATTTGCATTCGAGTACACGCGTTGGACATGCGTCGCAGACGCGGTGACGTCACTTGAGGGACTGGATAAGAGAGATTACTCCAGTGGCTGTTCACACAGCGGACGTAATGGGAATAGCGGTTTTAAGTCGGCCGCTGATGCTTTGAATACATCTTGTGTGAGACGTATTGTTTTCGGCATACAGAGGATCACGACAGACGGAATACAACAACAAATGTGTAGTGTAGTAAATTCAAGACACTCCCCCGGTACGGTAATGTTTGGAACCGACGTTAAAACGTGTTTTAATCTACGTTCAAAACACTCAACAATGTTTTCAGACCATGTTAAACAAATGATAATGAAAATCGGTCGAGAGTACCGCATTTTAACCCCACAGTCAAAGCCAAATCTGACAAAAAATAGAACGGCCAACGTATTAGGACATATATATATATATATATACATATATATATATATATATATATATATATATATATATATATATATATATATATATATATATATATATATATGAAACGCTACAGCGTGAGCATTCCACGCGAAGACTGTGAAGTTGATATCATTGGCTTAAACCCAGGTTGAACATATTTGACTGAGGCTTTGTGTCTAGAGCACTACCGAAGTTGTTCGCGGTGAGTCATTTAGTACACCAGTCGTACACCGCACCACACCCAGTCGTACACCGCACGCCACCCAGTCGTACACCGCACGCCACCCAGTCGTACACCGCACCACACCCAGTCGTACACCGCACGCCACCCAGTCGTACACCGCACGCCACCCAGTCGTACACCGCACCACACCCAGTCGTACACCGCACCACACCCAGTCGTACATCGCACGCCACCCAGTCGTACACCGCACCACACCCAGTCGTACACCGCACCACACCCAGTCGTACACCGCACCACACCCAGTCGTACACCGCACCACACCCAGTCGTACACCGCACCACACCCAGTCGTACATCGCACGCCACCCAGTCGTACACCGCACCACACCCAGTCGTACACCGCACCACACCCAGTCGTACACAGCACCACACCAGGTCGTACACCGCACGCCACCCAGTCGTACACCGCACCACATCCAGTCGTACACCGCACCACACCCAGTCGTACACCGCACCACACCCAGTCGTACACCGCACGCCACCCAGTCGTACACCGCACCACACCCAGTCGTACACCGCACCACACCCAGTCGTACACCGCACCACACCCAATTGTATGCCGAGGGAGGGTAACAACACAGGCCAGTTGTATTCAGGTATTCCCGTGTGTCCTGGAATAACTCAATATACGTCTACCTATATCCAGGTACTAATATTCTCACCGCATTTGTGGTCATCTGTGCATATCGCCTTACATTAATCGTGGCAGGTTTATAAATTATGGCACCTGAATGGTGAGAACTATTGTCCTTCTAAGACACAATTATTTATCCTTGTGAAAACAGTCTCCTCGTGGTATCCTGAATGGTGAGAACTGTTGTCCTTCTAAGACACAATTATTTATCCTTGTGAAAACAGTCTCCTCGTGGTATCCTGAATGGTGAGAACTATTGTCCTTCTAAGACACAATTATTTATCCTTGTGAAAACAGTCTCCTCGTGGTATCCTGAATGGTGAGAACTATTGTCCTTCTAAGACACAATTATTTATCCTTGTGAAAACAGTCTTCTCGTGGTATCCTGAATGGTGAGAACTATTGTCCTTCTAAGACACAATTATTTATCCTTGTGAAAACAGTCTTCTCGTGGTATCCTGAATGGTGAGAACTATTGTCCTTCTAAGACACAATTATGTATCCTTGTGAAAACAGTCTTCTCGTGGTATCTTGAATGGTGAGAACTATTGTCCTTCTAAGACACAATTATTTATCCTTGTGAAAACAGTCTCCTCCTGGTATACGATTATTCTTCTAGAACACAATTTAGTTCTGAACACTAAACACTATTATGTTTCTGAAGACCTACGCCCTCTCTCCTCATAGAACGCCATTGTTCGTCAGGAAGAACATTATCTGATTCTATTCCTTATTTATATTATAAAACAATACGGTATTATGTATGTATGTGTGCTTGTCTGTTTGTTTGGTTGTACATCCATATCTCCGTTAATTTTGTATGTATGGAGCTGACATTTTGTACGTTATGTAGTGGGTCCATTGGCGTGGTTCGTACATTTACACTTTTTCAAAAATCGTCCGGGGGTGGGGATATTGCATGGGGTAACAATTTTAAGATGACACTTATATCCATCAATCTGCACGTATGTGGCTGGAATGTTGCGTTCCACGTAGCGGCCCACGTTGATTTCGTTTTTTCGACATTCGTCAGGGGTGGGGGGATTCCGCGGGGTCGTGTATTTATGACTGCCATTTTTACCCGGTAACCCGGCTAATACCTAATAAAACGACATTCTTCTTCTGATCAATATAAATGGCAAATAGGATGTTGCCATGAAAGCGAGAAGAAGACTAATTTAGCATTATGTAAGCCACGAATGTTTAATTATTGTATTTTGGGCAGCTATGTGACGTTGAGTGGTGATGTTATGGTACACGATACTCACGACTGGAAACAACACTGACATCACTACACTGAAATCGTCCTTTAAGATTCAGAATCGATGCGTAAACATCGCGGTGTCAAGTGTCCTCTGTGATTTGCCGTTGTATTATCGATTTTATAATCGCCATCCTTTACTGGTAGCGAACATAAAGTAAAGTGCACAGCTTTATTGCCATTCAGGTCACAGATTCAGCAAAGAAGAAACACTCAGCACGTTGGAGAAATATCCTCGGAGCTCAGCAATATTTCTTGCAGAGCAAATGGCATGTATCGACACCAAGCAGAATGAAGTTGTTGAATAAGCCGGACGTCTGAGGAGATTAGTGTGGTCGTCCGGCTACTCAGAGCCATATGTAGTAGGCTTATCGCATTTAAAAGACAACGAAACATCACTAGTGTAGGTGCTAACAGGGCCAGCGGTTTGGTTTACATTCTGTCAGCGTCAGCAGCTGCTGTTTTATGGAAATCTGACCAATATTGCATGCTGGTCTCATGTGCTGCTGCTGCTGCTGCTGCTGCTGCTGCTGCTGCTGCTGCTGCTGCTTTATATTGATACTAGTCAATTATTTTACAGGAAAGGGAGTTTAAAGGAGATTTCAAAAGTATACGAACATGTTAAACTGTTACTGTTTAGCCTTATCTGTTCGAGTAAACAACTGCACTACGTTACGTCAGCTAGCTTGGGTTACTGTTCAGTTATCGCCCACATCGATCGATTTGCAACCCAGCAAATTTAACATTTTGAAGAATCGCTGGATGATTTGCCGCATCCAATCGACCGATTAGACGAGTCCACCGTCAGCGGAAGGAAACACTCAACGTCTGCAGCCGTCGATGCCACTTCAAACTGCAACAAAGATGGAACACACGATATCACGTGATTCCGTCGTCTCAGTAGAACTAGAGCAAGTTCGGGTTTCATCGGTATTAGAAGCGAAGATATATATATGGATATTGATTTCAACAACAACAATTACAGTGCACAAAAATGCCAAATATACAATTATAAATCACAGTTTTGAAGTCGAAAAGGGCAAAAAGAAGTGTGTTACTTACAACACTTGCCTATATATAAGTTGCTATTTCATTTCACCACAAAACTCCCACTGCAGCTCCGCGGTGACGTCAGTATTCGAAGCCTTGTTTGTACGAGCCTGTGGTCAGCTGAGACGACACAGCGGCCCGACCAGTCTGTGTACGGGTCCTTTATATATATATACACACCTTATTTCCACTACGAAACATAATCGCATTCTCCACAGACGTAGTAGAAGGAATATAAAAGCAGACGTCGTCCCGGGGTCTGCTGGTTGTACAACATACGCCACTTAATTGACTGCAGGGGGAGATAGACAACTACGTAACTACGTAAGCGAATTGTATCATTGTGTTGCTTCCGTCCACGCCGGTTCCCTTGTGTTGCAAAAATATGTAATATGCATTCGCATATATCCAGGTTATAATTCATAGCATAGTTGTGGTCTTATTATCAGTGACCCCGCAAATTAACACTTGGCAACTCAAAATAGTACTTTGAACACACATATGAACAAGCATACGTACACACACACATACCCATACACACGCGCAGACAGACAGACAGACAGACAGACAGACTGACAGACATACAGACAGGCAGACAGTCAGACAGTCAGACAAACAGACAGACATACAGACATACAGACAGACATAACGAATACGGAGATATTTTGGAAAAAAGATCATCTCAACACGAAGAGGAATAGCAAACTTAAGATGGCTAGATAACGTAGGGTTGTATCAAGGGAAGAAATGGAAGATCGCGATTGCTTGATACAATTCATCCATAGGGTTGAACAATCTAATGCATCAAAGAGAATACAAAAATAACAGTTTCAACCAAATGGAACATAATGGCAAGCGAGCTTTATTGAAATACAAGAATGCCCCATTAAATGCCATACAAATTAGACGCAGCAGAGCAGCCTGGAAGCGACGAATCGTTTCTCGCTGACGTCAAGTCCTGCAAATCAGAGTTTATTGTCGAGACATGCGTGCGCGTTTATGCCTGTCCAGATAACGTTGAATGTTGTTAATAGAGTTCAGTGGGCATTCACTAAGTGGACGATAGGTTTGTAACCGGCCACAGCTGCAGTCATTAAATAACAATTACCAGAGAAGTGGACGTTACGGGAACAAAGGACGGTAGTGCTAGTGACGGTGTCGTGAGACCTCAAATTATAGCGACGGTGACAGTTTTTATTGATAAAAGCATTCTTAATAGGACGTAGTCTGTTCCATGTTTTTCATGTATTAATTAACGTAATGTTCTTAAGATTATACTAACTTTGTTGAAGGTACGCTGCCAGCCAAATTGAATTTAGTAAACCTGTAACAACGGTCGCAATTTGAAGGTATGAACACGGATACATGTTCAAATAGTAAACTAAACATCCACTTTCAAAACAAGCTTTATTGGAAACACGGCCGGGTCGAGCTGAATTAACTGCTGTACCGTTTGATGTTCAACTTTCTCACGTCTAACACAGCAGATTTCCTGTTACAAATTACTACGCGCGCTAATACTTGGTAGACAAACAGACTACGTCCGTTTAATAAACATGTCTACTTTCGCATTGATCCACTGTCGCGTGGGGTCACGCGGTAGATGCGGAACAGGGGGGCAGAGGGAAGCTGCTCCAGGAATTTCTCGGGGGCGGCAGACATATAGTTCTGCCCCCCTCCATTAAATGTGAGCGTGAATGTTTGTTTTTGTGGTGAGCGTCAAGGCGGGTGGAAATGTAAATTTTATGAGAC
>OZ023212.1:1094417-1227137 GCA_963995525.1 Escarpia spicata
AGAGAGAGAGAGAGAGAGATAGAGAGAGAGAGAGAGAGAGAGAGACGGAGAGACGGAGGGAGAGGGAGAGAGGGAGAGAGGGAGAGAGGGAGAGAGAGATATAGATAGGGAGAGAGGGAGAGGGAGAGGGATAGGGAGAGGGAGAGAGAGAGGGGGAGAGAGAGAGAGAGAGAGAGAGAGAGAGAGAGAGAGAGAGAGAGAGAGAGAGAGAGAGAGAGACGGAGAGACGGAGAGACGGAGAGGGAGAGAGAGGGAGAGAGGGAGAGAGGGAGAGTGGGAGAGAGGGAGAGAGGGAGAGAGGGAGAGAGGGAGAGAGGGAGAGAGGGAGAGAGGAGAGAGATATAGATAGGGAGAGAGGGAGAGGGAGATGGAGAGGGAGAAGGGGAGGGAGAGGGAGAGGGAGAGGAGAGGGAGAGGGAGAGGGAGAGGGAGAGGGAGGAGGGGAGAGGGAGAGGGAGGGAAGGGGAGAGGGAGAGGGAGAGGGAGGGAAGGGGAGAGGGTGAGGGAGAGGGAGAGGGAGAGGGAAGGGAGAGGGAGAGGGAGAGGGGAGAGGGGAGAGGGAGGGGGAGAGGGAGAGGGAGAGGGAGAGGGAGAGGGAGAGGGAGAGGGAGAGGGAGAGGGAGAGGGAGAGGGAGAGGGAGAGGGAGAGGGAGAGGGAGAGGGAGGAGAGGTTGGGTGACAGAAACAGACATACAGACAAACAGACAGACAGACAGGCAGATAGGCAGACAGGCAGACAGGCAGACAGGCAGACAGGCAGACAGACAGACAGACAGACAGACAGACAGACAAACAGACAGACACACAGACAGACAGGCAGGCAGGCAGACAGGCAGGCAGACAGACAGACACACAGACAGACACACAGACAGACATTTAATACGCTAAAATCTCCATTTAATATGCTGAAATCTCAATTTAATATGCTAAAATCTCCAGCATTTGTTATACCTAGAGATGTAATATTTCTTATCAGAGGATTCTCAACGATACTTAAAGCTATGATATGTGGAGCCAATGCAATACCTATAACAACTCATGGGCAGACTGATTATAAAATAACTAGATCATACTGGGGAAAGACATGGAAGATCGCGGTGGTTTGGGTTAATTTGTTTTGTATATCAAGCGAAAATCTCGTTAACTTAGCAACAAACAAGAAATTAAAGAACCAAAAAGTAAGTCCATGGAGGATGTGGCAGAAAGCAGTTGAATTTACTCCGTAACTATGATAATTAATTAACTTTGTAACCGAACAAAACAGGCACAACTCGCTTTGTACCATATTTACGAAAGTACAGAAAACACACTATAATGGGAAGACGGTCCTATCTTTTTACAAACGCTACTAATGTAATAATGGAAGTTAGAAATACTGCGATAGTGCCGAAATCGAATCAGTAAGCAGTAAATATATTCGATTACAGGTAGTGTTCTACATAGATTCAGTTATTGACTCTAGAAGCAAACTGACGCGATATATGTTAGCGCTAATACAGGTTAATACAGCGTTGCTAATACATGCAGATAGTCACGATGTGTTTTGTTTTAATGGACACACCGGAATGTTCACTTTTTAATGGTACCAGCAAATTAATATTTTGATTATTCTTAAGATCAACCTTTTCAATACATGTGTAATTTATTATTCATGTGCTAGGCCTACATGTATTTCATCGATGTGTGTGTTATTTTCTCCCGAAAATCAATGTTTAGACTCAAGATGCGTTCCATCAAATAGAGTCTACATCATGTTTTCGGGCTGACAACGCCAAGTGATCCAACATGTATTGAAACTTGCATATTTCGTCATCCATCCATCTACATGAAATTGGGCAATAGTCATTATTAGTATTATTATTAACATCAAAAAGACGGCTAAAGGAAACAAAGAGCATTCATCCAAGACAGATGGTCACCCGCGACAGATGTCGCTCTGGAAGATAATTCTGCTGGAGCTGGACCATTAAGTCAAACACTTTAGAAGGAAGACCTATCACATCACCTGTTTATCATTGTCCGCCATTTTGGAATCACGCACCCCAGCGCTCATAGCGGACGTGTGTCACGAGTCATGGCGTCTGTTGGTAAGAGCGGTCACGGCGGCTCCTTTTGTCCCGACCACAACAAATTTGTCCCGACCATAATGCATATTGATCCTCACATTAAATAAGATTCTATGCATCCATCAAAAATTTTAAATGCCAGTAACCCTTGGTCAATAGATAAAAGATGTCTGCAGGTCAAGAATAATATTTTAGAATATGGTTTCATTGGGAGACTTTGTAGGCTGTTGTATTTCTCTCTCTCATTTTGTGATAAACAATGACAAAATTAATGACAGTTTATATACGATTATATTTGTACTGACAATGTTGCCAGTTGTAACAAACTATCATAGTTTGTGTTTGATATATATAAAGAATGATGATTTGAGAAAAAATGTTGTATTTAAGTGACTAACTGAACTAAAAGCATTGCATATTTAATAAATAATATTAGTTTAATTAAGGTTCTTGTTCATGTGAGCATTTTCTGTCCCGACCATAATAACATGATTAATCATGCAATGTATTGCTGCCATATATTTAAGCTGAGACTTGATGATTCTCAAAAAAACATGTTAAAATAATTATATCACTTACACTTAGCACATTTAAGTGATAACACAACATGTTTCTACACTAAAAATACTCATGCTCTGGCCACCATCTGTGCGATATGCCAGTTTTATGGTTAAACTTCTTCCTTCAATATATGCTCGACTTTTAAATTGTCTCATGGTACTTTATGCTAATTCACATTTTATTTCAAACTTTGACATGTTTAGCATAATAAAATGCAGAAAAATGCAAGTTTTGATACCTTTAATTTTTTTGGTCTGGTACATGGCCAAACAATAACATGTAATAACAGTATACATTTTAATACATATAGAAATTGCGAAATTATTGGATAATAATGTTATATCCAATATCTGTATCAAATCTGTTTGTTTTAGGAATATAAACATTAATCAGCAAAAGACTAATATTAAAAAGAGAGATATATATTTGTATTACACAGACCAACGACCACACCTATGCAAGAGTTGTGACTGCCGATATGACCATTCCTGAGCCGACCTTTAACCCAGCAGGTGTTCAAAGCATAGCCCAGGTAATAGATAGCATATTGATGTCGTTCTATTCCTTTCCCTAAAGCGGGAGGGGCTGTATTCATTTATTGTATTATTAATGATCTGATACTGAAAATATTTTTTTTTATTAGTATTATGCATTTAAAAAAGTAAATATATTCAAAATGTATATTTTGATACACAATAATGTGCATATATGATAAACACAGATTTGGTCTACCATATATACATGTACATGTAAAATGTACATGTAAAGTGTACATGTAAAATGTACATGTAAAATTGGTGTGGCACAAATTACCAGTAAATAGATATGAATACGGTTGTATCATTTCAGAAAGTAATGGATTTGCAGCTTGAGGTAAAGAAGCGGGAACACACTATCACTATGCCAGCTGATCTTCTACTGACCCCAGATGGGATAGTAGAAGCAGCTGTTGCTTTGAGCATGAAGCCGGCCACTGCTGCATTATTTGAAGGGTGGCTAAGAAACTGCGACAGGGAAAATAAAGGTTCATTGCACATTATATTGCAACATTTTTATGTTGATGTCATTCTAAATTATTCTGATTATTGGTGTAATTATATAATATATAATACATTGGTCAACATTGACAAATATCTGTTTAGAATTTGATCATAGACCTATGTTTTGATGAAATACTATATGATAAACAAGGCGTATGCATTCCCAGGCGACTAATTATTCTACCTTGTGTTTTATGCGGCTATCAGATCTTGTTTTACTTATTTATTTCCGCACCTGACGATGATTGTTTGTTTTTTTCTTTAATTTATTTTTCCGCACCTGACGATGATTGTTTATTTATTTTTTTCTTAAATTTATTTTAGGACACAGATGGAAAACGTGAAACATGAATAAATGATCTGGTTGAATGACTGAGACATGAATGATTAATATGATTTATTTTGTAATATGTTTATCTGATATATTGTCTGAGTAATATTTCTTATAATCACACAATGTACTACTTAAGCCATAGATCTATAGGAAACATTCTAAAAGTGTATTATACAATCCCAAACTTCATTAACAATTAATCTATAAAAATTGTGTGTTACACCCGTGACAGGCATTAATTTTGTTTGTCACAATTAGTTCCCATCAAGCATGCCACCATGATTATGAATGATTGTATAGTGATGTTTGTGGAAGATCTGCAACATGTTATATATGTTATATTATATTGTACATGTATGTACCTAAATTGTGTATGTTAATGGTAATTGAATTTGGTGAACTGTTCTCGAACATACTTAGTGTGGATGAACTTAAAGAATAAACGTATGATCAACTCATAAACCTGTGTTTATATTTTGAATGGGTAAACGAGCAGTAATTTGCAGTGGATTATTGCTGTCATATTAACATTGCAAAATTAAATCCACCATGACTATTTATTACATCTTTATTTATTGTAAATTGGGTAGGTGGTGGGTAGTTATAATCTAAACCATATCAGAAGTAATGATGTCCCGGACTATAAAAAAACAGTTGTCTTATACACCAAAAGTGATATTCACTTGGGATTTTTATCTTGAATAATTTGCTAGTGTATGATTTTGGAGCTCGCAGTTAAGTTGACACACATAGTAGCCAACTAATTATTCAAGCATTAATGTTTAAAATGTGAATTAATCATGTAGAACACCCTAAATCAAGTGCAGGGGTGGGGTACGAGGACATTACAGAAGTTGAGCCCTGTACCTAAAAATGTGATGAAATACGGCCGCTAGGGGCGCTAGTGGTTCAAAATGGCGGCGATGAAGTGACATATAATTATATGGGGTAAGACCACATTTAAATTTTACATAGGCGGCTATTATAACGTTTCCTTCATTTCCTGCTAAATTTGATGAACACTTTTCTTGAAAATTTCACAGCATATTTAACCTCCATTGACACAAGTGCTGTGGAAAACTCGTAAAATTCTCATACCTCAGTTTTCAGAAAAATCCACCCAAACCTGACACCCTTCAATTTCGCCCCAATCTGGTGACGGATTTTGAAATATTGGTGCGTTCTGCAAAATAGCCATTGTGCGAATATGCGAGCGACTAGCGTATGTTTATTGCAACCTCGTGAAAGATCTAATGTAGTAGTACATTTAGTATTCACTGGACTGACATGTGCCATGCCAAAGTGCTCGAACAAAATTCACACATGACACCAAAACGGTATTTTCAAGGGCACTCTTTCGGCGGGTAATGGCGGACGAATCCTTAATGTGGTCTTACCCCATATATCTCTAATCAAACCGCGAGTTGCTGGTTGTGCAAAACGATCCCATAGGTGGCGCCACCATATGCATAGGTTCGTAAACACCGATAGGACGTGGGACTACTGCAATTTCCAGCACAAGTTGCTTACTTTTAATTTACCTCCCTTTTTTGTAAAAGGGAGGTTAATGTAATTTCATCGTCGTTGTAACTTGTAACATATTTAATATTTGTGTTATTTGATATATGTAAATATTCGGCGTGGTGCGTAAGAAGAATCGGATATGAAAAAAACAGCATTTTTAAAACCGACTATAGGTGACGCCATCAAGGTCGAGGTTCCGCAAGAAAACGTGAATAGCGCGAGAATTGACCGCAACTAGATGCTGACGGATGCAGTGTTTACGCAAGTAGTTGTCACTTCCCACACTTCACGAAGAAGAAAACCACGCAATGGGTAAGGTTTTTTCAAATTCGGTCAGCATGTACTAAACATATCACATGTTTGGCTGCTGTGTGCACTCGGTTGCGTCGTCATGAAACACATTATTTTAAGACTAGGCAGCATAGTAGCGGACGTAACATGAAATAAACATGTGCTATGCCTGTGTTACTGGTCACACACAGGTCAGCCGTGCGCCTTCAAACTGACATGATCTCAATAATCGTGGTTCCAATCGTGTTTTGCCATTTTTGTTAAAACCTGATAAAATTCTTCATTAAGATATTTATGTGCTAAATCTCTTGCATATATATATATATTCCTTCCGATTTCTGCAAACAAACGGTTATAATAGTTGTTTTGAGTTAATTACTTACGAAAATCCAAATCTCGTCGAAGACTCCTGCGTCCAAAATCGTGGGTCCTATCTACGCTCTGTAAATTGTTCGCGTGTCACGTGGATCAAACATCGCTGCACAAACATAAACTCCAGTTTCAAGATTCCATTTTTATTATAGTTCCTGATTCCAGTAACTTGAGTAAGGACTGGCTCGTGTGTGTCAGCTCAATAACAGTGAAGTTCATGCCTGGATACCTGGTCTCAGTCATACAGATTACAGCGAACACTGCATTTAGTTTGTATACATTCAGTCCTACTCAGATACATACATTTAAAGGGAGACTTTCTGTTTGTTTTTTATTGCGAAATCATGTTAAATACAGTGTAAAATAAGTATTGTATTATTGTGCATCCGGGGTCTAGGCTCTTTACAAAAACCCTGCTGTGTCTGTGCTAACAGAGTGATGGTTGTTTATGGATTTATTGTGTCTCATAAAATCTGTGGCATAGACTGAAGAACCTCTTGAAAGTCGTTCACCCATTGTTAAACTGATATCATGTACCCTGGAGATTTACATCTGCTTGCTTTTATAAACATGCCATCATTCTTCAGTGATTCACTGCACTGTTTCTACTTGAAAGCCACATTTACCAATATGGATATCCATGATCTATCAGGAAGGATGGCGTTGACTTAAACCCATTGATAAGACCAAACTCTACTACAGTAGTAGCCAAGCAGTCATAGGCAGTTCTGGTGATTGGATTTAATTATGTTAATTGTCACTTCGACAGCATCACTGATAACTGCTATAACTAACTGTATTTAAGGACACTTATAAATAAGACTTGAACAAATCAATTACAGTACTAAAAATATTGCACAAAATGTAAATAAATTCTGGCTGTAAGCATGACATTAATTTCATGAATGTAGATTCCTGATTTATTATCCGAGTGTTAGAAAGGCACTGACCACATCATTACTCTGGTAGTTAAATAATGAGTGGCATGCACAAATTCCAAAAAAATAAAAAACATTGTGAAAATGAAAACATGTTTACTGGTGGCTGGTGTGTACATAGGTTGGGGATGTTTTTGATGACATCAGACCACTTACATACATAATTTTAGACATGTCTTGCTACTGCTCTGAAGTGAGAGTTCATTAGGTTTGTACGGCTGTTACACCAACTGTCCCAGTGTTGCATCAGTCTCAAATGTATCTTTCTACTGGGCTGTAATTCAATGTTTAAAGCATGTCAGTTGGTGGCACTGAGCATGTACTTCAGCCACTCATATCACCCAATCTGTGTATTCGGTTTCCCATTCTCAGCTTCTAACAGACGCATCCAGATTTATGTAAAATGTCTAAATTCACAAGATCTCAGTTTCTTAATTCAAAAATAACCTGGTTGCATTTTCTCTGAACATTATTGTATTTGACCAAAATTTGCACAGCTATAAATAATCTTGCAGATTTTAGGCAAGCTCACATGTCCATGATTTTAATACGTTTTGGAGAACACCACAATTTATAATAACTGGCTACCTGCCAAAAGGGCAGAGAACTATTACATTTTCTACCATAGCTAGATGCTGCTTCAATGTGCACAGCAAATGGTTGTCACACAATTTGACACCTCCTAATGTGGGACATTTGACTTCACTGCACTGCTTTATACCTGCATCACCTGACGTTGTTTATATCCTTTGGTGGCCACATCCACAGCCAGTCTGTCCAGGCCGGAATTGGCTGTGCTGTGTACCAGCAATGCTGTGTTAGTATTTATCTCCTGCTGGTGTTGTGTGTAGTTTGTCTTGTGTGTAGTATTTATGTTCTGCTGGTATTGTGTTAGTTTGGGCATATGTCAGTGGTGTTTGATTGGGGGAGTTTCTGGCACAGTACGGTGTTGCTGTTGTCTCAGAAATACTGACAATCCGTTTGTTAGTTTGTTGATACTGAAAGGAGTGAAAGCCACAGAATTGGGACCACAGGTCTGCAATACTTAGTAATGGATGGTCAGTAGTCCATGTTAATTATGACACCATTTAAATTTCACTCTTCCCCCTTCCTGGACAATGTAGGGCAAGGGAACCACGTCACTAACATTTTTATGAGTGCATAACAGGCCTTGACATTAAGGGTTTGTATCCACTGGCCCAGGGTGCCAGTAGATTTGCTAAGTTATGCTAGGCACCCACTAGCCGACTAACGCCACTTGGGTTACCTGTCTGTTCAAAAAACAGTCAGCGCTAAACGTCAATTAGTTCCTCCGACTAGCGCCGACTTCTGCCAGCACACACCAACAGACTCGCATCGGCGCTCGGTGTGATCCTTGTGGAAAACAAATCCACTATAAATACGCATATTTACCCCTTTGGTGTTTATTCGAGATGGCGCCGTTGTCCAATAAAGATTTGATAATTTTAGTGGTGGCTGTAGCAGCAGTTGTTGTAGTACGATGTCGTTGCCACAGTCGTCGACTACGAACAAAAGCAAGGAATGTGTGGATGTGTCCATACATAGCGGCGCGAGGGGAGCAAGGGGCCTATATTAATTTACCATATCCTTCAGCAAAGAAATGCATAGCGTCGAGCTATGTTTTATTTCAGTACGCAGAAAGTTATATTTAGCCGTTTCAGATAACAGTTATGTTGACGTGTAATCAGTCGCACCCAACAAATACCTCAAAAACGTTTTCCACCGTTAGCGCTGCTTTGCGGATTTTTAAGGCTTAATATATATGCGCCTGGTAGCGACGTCACCAGAGGTAGTGTTTTTCACAAGACAAAATAGTGATTCCTGTCGGAAGTGGGAAACAAAGTCAGGTGGAAATTAGGTTTATTTGTGGCACCTGTTTTAAGAACAAGCGATAAAAACGGATGATGGTCAATGGCAATAGGATAAAAAATAATCTGCCACTTTCTGGATCGTTGGTTACCCGCCAAGCTCCTTATGTAACGCTGACTGCCGATTCAACATTCGAATCGGCGTTAGTCCGCGCTATCAGTCTGTCTGGCTTAAATTCGGCACACACCAGCTGACTGCTGTCGACCAACGGTTTTTATGCTGACTAGTAGGTTGGTGTGTGCCGAAAATCGGCTGGTATGTGCCTAGCATTACTGGCCTGGATTTTGAAATGCCTGTCGGTCCCTTCACACAAGACCACAAAGTCAAAGGTTCATTTGGGTCGATGTCATGTGGACTTTTCCGAAGTTCGCATTTGTTCACATCGTTTACGAAGTTAAGATAGCGACTATAAGAAGTGATAAAGCAACATTTTTAAATGACAATTCTTTATTGTGGTATCACTCTGCAGTCTGCTATTAATGCAAAATCTGACACGTCACCAAACTATTTTCATCTTGCCCTACCTATTAAGCTATTTTCATCTCGCAGCTTGATACTTTAGATGTCTTTCCTCAGCACATGAAAAGCATTTCTTGGTTTTGGCTGTGCCTGATGCTCAATGCTAAGGCTGGTATTGCCAGGATCAGGTACATTATACCATGATAAATATGCACCTGAACGCTGATAGGATATGTATCACGATATCATTATGACAGGCGATGACCAATGCAGAGATCTATGTAAAGGACATGTCTGTGGGCTACAATGTGAAGGTTGTCCAGAGTCCTTGCTCTCGTTCCGCCCAAGGCACAGCTGTATTACAAGATCCGCATCTGCAGCCATGGTCTTTAGCAATGCTATAAAATGTTTAAAAGTATTAAAAAAAATTCCTTGATGCCTTTCCATTATGGAATATTATATGCACCAGGGTTTTATCATGCAGACAGTTGAGATTGCCTGCCATCTGTAGCCAACATGTAACAAGACCACTTATTGGGTGAATAATTAATTACCTCTGCCATTCGCCAATCATGCGTGTGGATACAAATGGGTTTGGCAGTGCATACACATCATTGTATACGCATGACTGAGTTTGCGAAAATTGTAACAAAACAAACATTGATTTAAGTTTCAAATAAAAAGATTAGGCTTTACTGTTATCCAACTTTCCTGGGTAGGGTCGAGTTACCGGAAACAGGATGGTGGTCAATCAGATTAAACCAGTGGCCTGGCGGGCCAGTAAAATAAGAAAACTGGTGGCCTAAACTGGCCCGACAGCCTCAAAAAAGCACCGGGTCAGTGTTCCATTGCTAAAGTCGAGCCCTGCATAAGCCAGATATTGCTCTATAAAATCTGCCAGAAATACTGATAATGGGTTTGAGAATACAGAAACTTGAAAGCTATGAAAGAGGGTCTCGACACAGTACTTAGTGTGTGAATAGAAAGTAGACCACGGTGCAGTGTAGTACTTTCCATTACAATTTCACTGGTAATAATATTAAGATCACTTCTCTTGCGACTAAATCCTCAGAGTTGGAAACCAAATTTGGAGACTTCTGAAGTGTAAACGGTATTATAAGAACAATCTCAAAATTGAAACAAAACCGAGTAATCAACAGGTGGGATATGTATACCAGTGAGCTAAGTTGATGCCCTCCGTCCCCACATTTCCTGCACCATTTCACTCAAGAAATGATGGGGTCAGCACACTGTTGGACTTCCTGCTTGATTACAGACGAAACAAAGTGCAGTATATTTTTGAGAAATGACTTTTTCTAATATTCACTTGCTCTGACATAAGTGCACTTGAGTAGTCAGATTTCTAGATGTGATTGTTGAAGCTGTTGACAGTGAAATGGTGTCTTTTTAGCTGATTTTACTAAGCGGAAGGGTATCTGGCAGCAATTTGGCTAGTTGACACTGTAGCCGGATTACTGCCTGCATCCAGTTGTAAATATTGACGGGTGTCATACATACAGGCATTTTGCAAGAGCTAGAGATATGAGATTTTGACTAAACTCGACCAGCATGTCAATGAGATGATAATAACAGCAGGTGAGAAGTTTAAGAAACTTTATAGGTCACGTTTTCTTATAATCACACAAAACGTTAACATGGTCGCCAATGGGAAAACTGACAGTGTGCTGACCCCAATTAAAGTCCCTAGCAACGGAAACACGCTACACAGTGAGGCATCATGGACGACAGGTTTTACGAAAAATATGCAGACAAAATTAATGAAAATGTGTCTATTTCAACAAACAATCAATGTATATTGTGGACAGGCTGCACAAAAGGCACAGGGGTGAAATACGGAGCAGTTAGCTGCAAGTTTAGATGTGGCAATAGACGTACCATAACGGCACACCGGTTAAGCTATATGCTGCACCACAGGAGAACATTTATAAGAGCGAATCTGGATGCTTCACATCTCTGCCACAATAGTCTCTGTGTGACAGCCACACATGTCAGCCTGGAACCACACGGTGTCAACAATGAAAGGATTTCTTGCGTGAAATCAGGCGAATGTCGTGGTCATGGCATTTACCCTGCATGCATGTTAGATTTAAAATTAAATCCATTAAAAAGTGGTGAGCACTTACATTTTGTCGGGAGTTCGTGTACGATGAACTTTTCCGATGTGTGATCGTTACAACTGGTCACTGATATATGTCGACATCAGTCAGCCCCTGCTGTCACTGATGTAGCATTGCATCGTGTCGATTGATCGTGGTACTCAAGATGTTCGTGGTGCTCGTAGTCTGATTGTGTTTGCATGAATGTCGGCAGGCAGATGGTGTCGTGTGTGTCGGATGGTCTAGGTCTTCACATTGTGTTTGCATGGATGATGGTCAGTTTGCAGCCCAAGTAGACGCTGCAGAAATACAGAATGTCGTATTGTTATAATGTTGTGTATGCACATTGTGCTCATGTGTATGCGTGTCTGTGTGTCTGTCTACTCTCTGCTTGCGTAAGAGTGATCGGCCGATTTTCGTGACCTTAACGAATATGGGTGATCAGTACGATTTCCCGGTGGCTGTCGGCGCCTCCTTCTCACTGGTGTAACTGCCGTTGCTGTCACTGCTACTGTTGTTACTGTATGACTTGCTGGTTTGGGATCAAGTTGACTCTTTCTGTAGATGTCGGCTTGGCATCTCTGTCGTTTCGCCCTAATGTAGTCTCTCATCCTCTTTGACTTGGTGGCTCGTCTGTGTAGGCGCACCGATGGCCGTCTGGCATATTGTCGTTGGTAAACTACATCTTGCTGGATCCGTTTAACAGCGTGAGCAACTCTTCCACCCTTTGTAATGGGACACTGTACATTTTCCAATTTTCGTAGCATTGAATCTCCAGCACCGTAGTTTAGACGATCGATGACTGAAGACACACGTCCCAGTGCATTTCGACTGAATTTAACATTCTTAGGTAACGATGCGGAAAAAGCTCTGTTTGCAGATTCATTTGGATTTGTTGTTAGTCTGCGTCGTGTCATTTGAAGTGCGGCATTGCCAAGACGCATTTCAATCAGTCCTTGAAGTGTTGCTCGATCACTGTCTGTCATATTTAGTCGCGTGAGGCCGCAGGCCTTCAAATGCTGTGAAGTATTCCACCAATTCTTGCGACCACCACGGCAGACAATTGCATGTCTGCGACAGTTTCTGCATGAGCCAGAATAGCAGTCGAGTGTGGCTTGAATGATGTCGGGCATACGTCTAGTTATAACTGTCGTGTCACTGTCGTGAAGTATGTGGACACTTGTGTAGATCTTCTGGCATCTTGTTTTCACATCTTCCGCAAACATTTTTCTGTTTTCTGCTCGCCTTGCAGCAGTTTCTCCTGGAAACATCCTGGGGGAGAATGATGCTTTCGTGATATGACGAAATTGCGTTTGAGACAGATGCGTCGTATCGGATTGCCTCTGTGTCTCCATACCTGCTGGCATTGCATCTTGTACACCTCGCGATGCTAATGCATCACCGTCTGTAGCAACATACTTGATTGCAACGTCATCTTGTGCTAAACTGTCGCCAATTTGTTTCCCAATTCTGTACTCGGACAGCGGATCTGTTGCTTGCACATTGGCCGTGCAACCAGCATGGCCAGGACAGGTGACATTGACACCCTTGTTCCGAAGTGTAGCTCCTAGTTTACACAGCTTGCTGTCCATCCAGAAAGCTATGATTTCCTTTTCACCGGTTTGCCAACTGATTGCAGTTCCCAAAGCCTGTGACGCATTCTGCCCACCACAGCTGTAAGTGTTTTTGAGATTTGTGGAGTTGTACCGAACATCGACGCTTATGTTAATCGGAGCATCTTCTGGCAGACCACGCAGAGTGTTGATCTCTTTTGTTTTCTGTCTTCTCCTGTGTAAGTCGTCCATGGTTGCTTGTGCGGTGACAGTTGCGACCTTGTTTGCAGTTCTCTGTAATCCTGTGCGACTAGGTGGTGGTGTGTCCATTGCAGCTAGAATGTGACGGATCTTTGTGGTCCCTATTGTCGAATCCTGGAGACCGACGTGAAGTGCGACATTAGTTGTAGCAGCTCGCTGACCACTACGTCCAGTGCTGACCTCAGTGTACAGTTTGTACATGCGCGAATGATAGTCACAATTTGTACATCGGAGTGATTGCTTCCAACAGAGACCAATCTGTTGTTCATGGTATATTTGAAACTGTGGAGAAGTGCACGTCGTCTTGCAGGCGTGCTCAGTGTAACATTCATTCCACATCTGAGCACTCTTTTCCATATTTAGCAGACGCATCTCGGTTCCTCCTTGATTTTCGTCTGGCTGGAGGTAGCTGTCTGTTAAATCTGGGCATCGGTATGGCCGCGGTCGTAGAATTTTGCTATTGCCAGGCTTGCCGTCAGCATCGGGTACCGTTAACAGTCCACCAGAAGTTTCTTGTACGACTCTTGAAAAGTCAGCCATGCCGAGTCGTGGCATCCATACATGACTGTCTGGTGTTTCTGTTGATTCACCATGCATTGCTTCAAAATGTGGGTGGCCTTGTTGGAAACCGCACCGATTTCTCCTCATTCCTCTAACAGGCGGTGTCTTCCTATCACTATGTTTGCTAAGTTTACCAGTCTCATAATTTGCAGTCTCCTTCATTGTAATAATGCAGAATAATCCCGGCAGAATCACAGTTGAAAGGGACAAACCGTTATTTGAAATCACAGACTTCTAATGAGTCTGAAAGTCCAAATCACAGTGACAGAACTTGGGTGTGATAAGGGGGGTGGGGAGAGAATCACATTAGTGAAGCCTCCATTTGGAAATCTATATCATAAATGGACCAATGACATTGCAGAAGGGTGATTAAACAATCTTTTTTTGTTTACTTCAGCTAATTAAACACATGTGAAGAGGTTGGGAGCAACCCTAATGACATCTTGGCAGAGTGACTACTGGCATTCAGCTCCTAGGCCCAGGCTGCCAGGACATACAGTCACCTGACTTGATCAGTACTCAATCAGGCAAGTGCCACAGTGTATTGAATGTCTACTAATTGGGTTGTGTAATACTGTGCAATTGAACTCATTAAGACGTCTGGCCTTTGAAGAATCCACACTTTAAGGTCATATATCATGTATAATTATAGTTGTCTAATAGGGAAAAAGTAAAAAAATCAATATAAATATAAATGCAATATAACAACTGCCTGTATGTGATATGTTTACAGAAAACATACTGGGCTTTCTGGAAAATAGGGTTAGGTCTTCATATATGCCGGATGAGAAAGTGTGTACAGTGTAGAGTTATGCCAGATTAGAATATGTCCAACAGTAAAATGCTTACTCATATGGTGCCCGGTCAAGTAGGGTGGCGCTTTTGAAATGTGTATAGAAAAAAAACATGTGGATGAATTAAAAAAAAAAATATTGCACAGTGTTTGAGATAGGAGTGCCTCAAAAATATAGTAATTTCAATTTTTTTCTCAAAAATTGCCAAACCTATTTGGGGTCAGCACACTGTTGGACTTCCTGCTTGATTACAGACGAAACAAAGTGCAGTATATTTTTGAGAAATGACTTTTTCTAATATTCACTTGCTCTGACATAAGTGCACTTGAGTAGTCAGATTTCTAGATGTGATTGTTGAAGCTGTTGACAGTGAAATGGTGTCTTTTTAGCTGATTTTACTAAGCGGAAGGGTATCTGGCAGCAATTTGGCTAGTTGACACTGTAGCCGGATTACTGCCTGCATCCAGTTGTAAATATTGACGGGTGTCATACATACAGGCATTTTGCAAGAGCTAGAGATATGAGATTTTGACTAAACTCGACCAGCATGTCAATGAGATGATAATAACAGCAGGTGAGAAGTTTAAGAAACTTTATAGGTCACGTTTTCTTATAATCACACAAAACGTTAACATGGTCGCCAATGGGAAAACTGACAGTGTGCTGACCCCTGATGTCTAATCACCACTGGAAAGTTGATCTATTTCGCTAGCTCAAGTCCATCAGGGGCCCATGTTGTATGTGTGTCTTGAACTTGATGCAGGGACCCAGGGTCATGTTTTCTACTACACCAGTAGATTTAGGTTGTTGTTGTAGGGACCCAGGGTCATGTTTTCTACTACACCAGTAGATTTAGGTTATTGTTGTAGGGACCCAGGGTCATGTTTTCTACTACACCAGTAGATTTAGGTTGTTGTTGCAGGGACCCAGGGTCATGTTTTCTACTACACCAGTAGATTTAGGTTGTTGTTGCAGGGACCCAGGGTCATGTTTTCTACTACACCAGTAGATTTAGGTTGTTGTTGCAGGGACCCAGGGTCATGTTTTCTACTACACCAGTAGATTTAGGTTGTTGTTGCAGGGACCCAGGGTCATGTTTTGTACTACACCAGTAGATTTAGGTTGTTGTTGTAGGGGCCCAGGGTCATGTTTTGTACTACACCAGTAGATTTAGGTTGTTGTTGCAGGGACCCAGGGTCATGTTTTGTACTACACCAGTAGATTTAGGTTGTTGTTCTCTATTTAGGGGTCAAGTTGCCCCAGCCAGTTGCTTTGACATTAGTTTCTTTTATGGTGGCTTATCCAGTATCAGATCCCCCATCCATCAATGTGTAGATTACTGTGTCTTGGCAACACTAGCACCACAGGCTAATCTCAATATGTCCAGTTCACATACATAACCCCCACAGCAAAGAGGATATTAAGTTGCAAATTTGTGAAATTGAGTTTTGTATATAATTTTTGATTCCGCAGATCATTAGCTTTAAAATGATACCTCACTAGTTTTCTATTTATTGCTGAAATTGAATCAAACTTATAAAAAGCGACATTTTCAGAAACAAGGTATTTTGACCCATATTGTCAAGACTGTTTCTTGGTATGATTGTTTGTAAATGCATGTATTTGATTAATTGGATTATTTGTCGAGAAAAATAAAGGGACAGTGGAAGATGAGGTTATTTATATCAGGCATACTTTTCTGCCAAAATCCCAAACTTGATGAGCTGGGCTGACATAAACACTTGTCTGATGGGACAAGGTTAACAGGGCTTCAAGTTGCTATTACCTTTATGCATTTGCCAGTATAATCTTACGCCTGCCACTAGATCAATTGCTTTAGTTGCAGTGTGCAATTTAGAACTTTGTTAATTAATTATTGTCCTGTCTGTGGTGGACTGACATTTGGGTCCTTGTGTTGATATATTAATGGGCATTAGCTATCAGCCAAATTGTGCATGATGTCACTTTAACCCCTTGCTCTTCCCCTGCTTAGAGTACTGCAGGCAAAATATTGACAAATTGTAGCAAGTGAATGATGACTTTGCCTAAAGCTATAGTTATGAAGTCCTATGCAGGCACCCCTGTACTGTCCACCCTTATATCACTTGGGCAACCAGTTACAGAAAGGGGCAACTCTTAACTGACTAGCTAGTTTTTTATTTGTTTCAAGTTTAAACTATTAAGCTATTTGGTCTCCTCTTAGTCTCCTAGTCTAGTGTTGTCAACCCACATTCTAATAGGCATCTTTCATAACCAAGATCTTTCAGTTCAGGAATCGGCTTAGTTGCGCTTCGTTGCACTCTTTTCTTACCATAATAATAACCATTCTTCCGGTTGTAAACAGTAAAAAACAACAGTGGAGAAATTAATCCACGATAGCACTGTAAGTACACGCCGGTAACCAGCGAAGATGGTAGCCACACTTTACACAAACTACGTCTACAACGCCTAGTTGATTTAATGCTCAAGTGGTGACGCATAGATGGGTTGATTTAAATGAGAATTATAAGAAACGTTTCACGATGTCGGCGTTGTGTCATAATAACGTAAACCTCCGTAGCAACAGAGATGAATGATCGTGTGACATTCTGATATAAATCTGTATCCGATGTCATCCCTAAAGAGAGTCATTTGTCATTAATGTTACGTATTTAGTCTAGAAAAAGTTATTAGTTTAATGTGTTTTTTGTAGTTAATACTAAGAATAAGTCAGTGTCGAAAAGTAAAAGTTACACAATCAAATTTTCTTTGAATTTGTGCCATTTTCTGCAATCTTGAAAGCAGCTGTCATGGGCTAATGTTTATCTAGACATGCTGTAGGCTTTAAGTGCCATGTTTAATGTCTTCACTGTTCAAGGTTTATGATGTTTTTGGTCATCTATAGCTGATATATCTGGTAGAGAACGCATTGACCCAAGGAGTGCTTCAAGTTGAGTTAACCCATTTATAAAAACATTTGTTGGTGTTTTGTTGTGTGTGCGTGCGTGCGTGCATGCGTGCGTGCGTGCATACGTATGTAAATGGTTTTAAGGAGAATGAAAGGTTGGTTAAGAAAAGAATGCATAGATCATCAAAATAATTGAATTAGATCTCTAGAGTACATAATGTATAAGAGTATAAATTTATAAATAACCTTGGGGAAATTGCCTTATGTTCTTATTCAGATGGATTTTTGGGTGGAACGTTGATTGTGTGTCTAGTCAAAAATAATTATATCATAAAATAGTAATCCAGTGTGCCCGGGACAATTACCCAGTAAATTTGAAGGCTGAAACTAGACACTGATTAATATGCACATGGTAAGGAAAGATAAAAGCATATTTCAAATTTTGATTCACACAAGTTAATAGATAGATTTTCAAGGGCATCATTAAAAGACATGGTTATTTTGTTGTGGACTGTTGGTAATTGTTTAATTTCTGAGGCACAACAATTCTCTGAAGTTTTCTCTCTGATCACTAATACTACATCAGGTGATGTGTGACATAAAGCTGAACCTGTCACCTTTGTCAAGGGCCATTAACTCATGTAATAAGTAAGATGTCAATGTGTCACTCTCAACATGTGATTTACATGTACATAAAATTATGCTCCAACATTCCGGACTCATTAATTATGTATTTAAAATTAAAGTAATATGTGCAGGTCACCCGAATAGGCAATCAACTCTATGTTTTTCTGCAAGATAATATCCTAAAATTGCACACTTGTTTCTGTTGTTATCATAGTTTTCAAGCCTCAGCTAACCACATAGACCTGCTACAGCTGTAGCTATGAATACACATTTGTTAAAATGAGCTGATTATTCTATATAGAATTTGTAGGCAATTGCCTGTTGGTGTTCTGGTTAGACTTTCATAGAACTTTACAAGTGAATGATGATTTTCTGGATCAGCATTATTTATAGATTTAGGCAAATCTTTATATTCTTCTGCAGTGACGCCCAATATTTAAAAATCATTCACCATTTATATTTGGTTGCGATTGGCGAGCCACAGCTCGGCAATTTAATCGCTACTCTGACTGTATCTGTGGAGATATAATATTATAGCTTGGTATGGTAACTAGTATTCTTTGGCCCAGTGTGAGTCGGGCCTGTTTTTGAAACAGTTTAGTGATAGCGATGACATTTTCCAGCAACGAGTGCCAGTCTGACTATTTGGAACTGGACCAATTCTTTCACAAAGCACTGTCTGTTCTGTTAGACACTATCTGGTAGTGGCCGAGGGCATTAGTTGTAACTGTGAAAAAACAGAGTCACCCACTGTGGGTGTCTTGTGACTCTCATAAAGCATGTTTGTTGTCTGTGTCTTCTGCGCTTCTCTCCATTCGGGGGTGCAATAGGCAGCCCTTTGCCAGAAAAAATTTTGTGCAGTCTTGAATTAACCAGAAGTATGCCTTTTAGTGCGAATGGCTTGAGTGGAAGCCATTCATGTCAATCACAGCCATTATTGCATGGAAGCCATTCATGTCAATCACAGCCATTCTTGAGTGGAAGCCATTCATGTCAATCACAGCCATTATTGCATGGAAGCCATTCATGTCAATCACAGCCATTCTTGAGTGGAAGCCATTCATGTCAATAACAGCCATTATTGCGTGGAAGCCATTCATGTCAATCACAGCCATTATTGCATGGAAGCCATTCATGTCGATCACAGACATTATTGCGTGGAAGCCATTCATGTCGATCACAGACATTATTGCATGGAAGCCATTCATGTCGATCACAGACATTATTGCATGGAAGCCATTCATGTTTATTTTTCAGAGAAAGATGATCTCAGCAAAATTTGACTGGGATTACGCATAAATTATTCATGCATACATGTGTAGTCTATTTTAAGGCTTGTATGTAATATTAAATATTTGAATAAAGCGTGTTTCTTTCTCTGCTTAATTCACACGGAAAGCTGCATTATGCATGGTATTGGTAAAATAGTATTTAGACAAACATAATTCTCAAAAATTATTCATTCACGCTAGCATAACTATTTTTACATATTATTTGCCCACATCTAACGCAGTTTGTCTCAACATGAAATAACACACTAATGTCACCAACAATAAAACCCCGAGCTTCAGATCGACACTGGGATTTAAATATAAATTTAATATTTTAGAGACATTATTTGTGAAACAGTTTAGAGAAATTATTATTAAGATATGCTGTAGATATAGCATGATTATGAATTTGACAATGTTGCATATAATTTATTCTAGAAATTTATGTTAAATGAGTACACTTGATTGGTGTAGAACTTAGTGCATGTCCTTGCTGTGTTGCATAGAATGAGCCAATCTTAACAATGCATTTCGTGTGGTGACGTTGGATATGTGTTTTGTGTGGTATCACCGGTCTCTCATAATATTCCTCTTGTAGGCATTTTTGAGCATACAATAGATTAAGCACTAAAGTGTAATAGTGCAACAAGGATAAGACAATGCTATCCTTTGGAAACATAGTTTAGACTAAAACAACATATCAAGTTGTTACTTCATTGTGTCTAGACAGTTAACACAATAGTGAGATTAGCTATTATGATTTTGTTGTAGGGTATACACTAAACATTAAGGTGTGTTTTTCATAAAGCATAGTGTACTGACCTTCTCTAAAATGCATGTCACCATCAATTGTAGATGTATAGCTGTATGTATTGTCTGTGTATTCTCTTTCATGCATTATCTATGAGTTTCGTGGGGTATCAATTATTTCACAAACAACGTATTCCTGCTTTGCATTATTAATCCATTTTCACCAACGATGAGAACTGACGTGCAATAGCTTGGAAAACTCGCCAAAAACGTAAAGCTCATCGAGGTGAGCTCTGCAGTGGATTTGTTCTACCAGGCATTCCTGGTAGAACAAATATGGCATTTATGTCTGGGCAGGGCAGCAACACACAGCAAAATGTTTAAGGTTCATACGGCTACTGCTGACACAGCTTCACTGCTGACATAGCTTCACTGCTGACATAGCTTCACTGCTGACATAGCTTCACTGCTGACACAGCTTCACTGCTGACATAGCTTCACTGCTGACAGCCACAACTGACAACACAGCCACCACTAATGACATAACCACCACTGATGTCACATCAAGCGATATTACTGATGATCCTGCCACTGTTCACCCCCCCATATGCGAAAGATCAAATACACAGATAAAGTTATGTAGACGATGACTTCATTTCTGTAAAGCATGTTATCAAGTGGCACACAGAGAAGACAAAGGACACCATCTTTGTTACAGACACCAGCGCGAGGCTGGTTCATATAGGGAAAGCGGGATATAAAGAATGGGAAATGTTATACCAAGTAACACCTGAAACCTTTGTCAGCGGTGTGTACGACATTCTAGCCAACGACAAACAATTCTGGATGATGATGGTATATTTGAACAATAAGTATTGTTATTCTAGAGGCGCCAGTTGTTTATAACTTTTGTGGCAAAATGATATGGATAGCATATTGATATCATTAAATGGTCAATCAGAAGTTAATTACACGATTACATCGTGGAATTCTACCAACTCTTCTGCAAGAAAAGATTCAATGCGAAAGGCGATACCAGGCAAAACGCATATGTTTTTGTAAGTGCCAAGACTTATTTCAAAAATGTTATTGTTGTGGTTTCACTACTAGTACACCCACCACTTAACATAAAAAAAAAAATATTTGTTAACCAGCTATGCTATGTTTGCTGGTGGGACTGTTAACAACGTATTGTTAACTGTGTTATGGTTAAGGCAGAAACAAAATGTGATGTTAAGTATGTTCGATAGGTATCAATTATAATATCAGTGATACCCACGGCTAGCTGCCAGTGGCCATGTTGGAATCAGCGATACTCACGAAACACAAACTTTCTAAGCCCGCATTCACCATTGTTATTAAATAAACTCGGTACCATTGCAAAGCCATCTTTTTCTATGTTCTATTTATAAAACAAGTGAACTTATAACCTTTGACATGGTTTGATGTATGGCAAGGAAGGAGTGCAAACAAATATGATCCAATTAAGCAACAAGAAAACTATTAAACCGTGCGTTGACAGCTGATGAACTTACATTACACATGTCGGTTGATGTATTCTATGTACCTATGTAAACAAATACGTAATGTCTAATATCACAGAGACACGAGCTGTTGCAAGACGGATGGTTTGTGTGTTCCGCGTGGTATCACACGAATCGGACATGTAACTTCAAATCCCCATCTCTGGCAGGAATAACCATATTAAGGTGTTCCATGTTTTGTCTTCAAATCTTCAATATCTTTACTTTATCATATTAAAAAATGAAAACGATATATGAAAGTTGCCAAATCAACAATGTGTCCTGGCTTCGTGAGAATCGACCATAATATATAGATATATAGATATATATAGATAGATATATCTAACACATATATATAACATATAAATATATGTATATAATAGTTGACTGGTAGTTACCAGTTACCAGACTACTACCGGTACCCATGTATTCTAATTAGACAAAGTTTATTTAACAAAATATACATATTTTGGCTATGCTCAGTTACCCGCAATAAAGGAGCATTTATAACCACCAAGATGCTGTGTACTTTAGATGAAATCACTCAGCGCTTAATGCAAATTACTTTGGTAAATGACTCCTGTCCTGACTAAATTGAATGATGAGGTCAGCATCCATGGATGTCATGAAGGCAGACAGGGACAGACACCATATCAGACAATACTGAAAGATGTGTCATTTAGTTCAATTCACACCTGTTGGTGGCTATAATCATGGTTGACATGACACCCCTGACAAACAGCTTGGTGATTTCATGGATAGCGATGATTAAACATGTACTTAAGCCCAAGTTTATTATCTTTTATTAGTTTACCACCATACCCCCTCCCTTACCCCCTCCCTTACCCTTTCTATACATAAATGTACAATAACCATTCTACCTGGAGCTTTGTTGATTTACCCTATGCTACTGGACAATAGGTGGCAATCGTATCTCATTTGGTAGCCCTCTTTTATGGTAGTGAGGTTTGTTTGCAACAGCAGTAAACCATGTTTTACAGTGGTGTCAGCTGGTGGGTGTTTGTGAGTGTGTTCATTTGTGGGTGCGTGGGTGCCCTACATGTTATATTATTGTGGGTGTGACATGTTTCAAATTTCATGCCAAAGTTTGCATTTAAATATTTGATTTGATAATTTTATACATTGTAACATGTACACAATAAATAAATTGGATTGTGATTCCAGACATCTGTTATCAAATTCAGATCTCTTAATTCATCCCAAGACTACACTGTGAGAGCTAGTAAACCAGTACTATGTTACATTAAAGGAAATAAAAATAAGGCATTAGCTAAAATCCTTTTTCCATGTGTACACAAAGTTTAACATTGTATGTAACATTTGACAACATTAAACAAATACAGAAAAAAATACATTTGTAGCATAAATTCGATTTTAAGCCGGTCTGTGAAGCGATTCTCGTGGAAAATAAAATTTTAATGAGCTAGGCGATCACATGGTATCGTGACGTCACTTATGACACACATTCGCATCAGGCCGACCCTTTCCATGCATTCAGAGCATGTTTACAAGGATAGCTTTTGGGTCGAAACGAGCGTCAGACTGAGTTATTGTGCAATATTCCAATGTAATACAAACACTAGTCATCATAGAGGAACAAAAATGTATCTTACGGTTCCACATGAATCGAATTTTAGTCAACATAACGAATACGAATGGGCCTACAAGACACAAGTCGACTAGGTTTCGCCGAGGTTGGCCTGGGCTCGTTTTCAGAATAACTATATCAAATGCAACCAACGGAAGATAATCTACACCAATAAACATACATAGCAAACATATATTGTATCCAGCTACATAAAGTAACGTGTATAATCTCATAATATCACTAGAATATCGATATATGAAGGAGTTGTACAATTTATCATAACAACTTAAATCAGTCAGAGAATTTCTGCTGGTCCCGCTAGCTCAGTGGGTAGGCACGTTTTGTTACTAATTACTACAAAAATAAAAATTATTTACAAACAGTGTATTATAGTATAAAGTGATTTTGTTTATATTACATCGTGAAAACATAAACAAAAAAGTGTAAAGAAAATCAAAGGTTTGCATGCTGTCAAGATTGAACCGGCATCGCCCGATTGTAAAATAAATGACAAGTAACCAACGCGCCTACCCACTGAGCTGGCGGGACTAGCGGAAATTCTCTGACTGATTTAAGTTGTTATGATAAATTGTACAACTCCTTCATATATCGATATTCTAGTGATATTATGGGATTATACATGTTACTTTATGTAGCTGGATACAATATATGTTTGCTATGTATGTTTATTGGTGTAGATTATCTTAGGTTGCATTCGATATAGTTATTCTGAAAACGAGCCCAAGCTCAGCGAAACCTAGTCGACTTGTTATTCTTGTAGCCTGTAGGCCCATTCGCATTCGTTGTTTTGAATAAAATTCGATTCATGTGGAACCGTAGGATAACTGCTTGTTCCTCTATGATGACTCAAAGCGTGCCAAAAATACGCATATTCGAAAATGTTCGGATGCACAGCATAAAATGTGGAATTTCTAATTCATTGAATTTTTTTGACTTGGTGAACGTGGAAATAGATAGCAGGATGTAATATAACATGAATTCAAGCAATAGTTGTTTTTATTCCCTTTAAGTAATCTTCTTGATAAACATGCCCCAAAACAAACAAAAACAGTAAAAGTTGGTCCACCGTCACCATGGATGTCACTAGACATAGTACAAGCAAAACGTCCCCGTCGATATCTTGAAAGAATTTGGCGACGTACCCGTTCATCCCTTGATCGGTCCCACTATGCTAAGCAGTTACATATGTGCAACTACATGATGTCAAAAGCAAAATCAGACTTATACAAATTTAATATCAACAAACTCTTAAAAACCTTGCCAAATGTGGAAACCATCAATAGTGTCCTTCATCGGAAGAAACCAAAATTATTGCATGATACCTCTTCATTGGATGCATGTTTTAAAAATATTTCATGGATAAGATTGCTTACATTCGATCACGTTTTGTTATTAATGACATTGATTACAAGTTTACTGAACAGCCGATAATACACTGCAATGTTTTACACCTGCAACTACAAGTGAAGTTCGCACTATCATAAAAAAGTGTCCTAACAAATCGTGTGGTCTTGACCCTTTTCCTACATTTCTGCTGAAGAGTTGCATTGATCAACTGGTTTATTCTATTGCAAATATTATAAATATGTCAATGCAGGATGGTGTTGTTTCACACGAATTCGAGCAAGCTCTTGTCAATCCTCTTATTAAAAAACAAAGTCTGTGCAAAAATGACCTTAAAAATTACCGTTCTATCTCAAATCTTAATTTTCTGTCAAAAGTATTGGAGAAGGTTGTTGCAAATCGACTCCATGAACACATTTATTTACAGCATTTATCAAATGATCTACAATCTGCATATAACCGATTTCATTAAACTGAGACGGCTCTTCTTAAAATACACAATGACATTGTATGCAATATGGATAACAGCAAATTGACTGCTCTCACCTTACTAGATCTATCAGCTGCTTTTGATACAATAGATCATGACATTCTTTTACATCGCCTTAATAGACATTTTGGTATATATCTGGCATGGCTCTTCAGTGGTTTAGTTCATATTTTTCAGACCGATACCAAATCATTAACATATCTGGCTCACTGTCTTGTCCAGAACATCTTCCAATTGGTGTCCCACAAGGTTCTGTCCTTGGCCCTGTTCTGTTTAGCTTATACACTACATCCCTTAGTTGAGTCATAACTAATCATAATATAAAGCATCATTTGTATGCCGATGACACACAGGTGTATATATCACTTTCACCAACTGACACACAGACATATCTATCAACTTTAAATGACTGTCTCACTGACATCTTGCTGTGGATGGAAGCAAGTAAATTGAAACTAAATCCAGATAAAACTGATCTAATTATTATTCGTACAAAACAACAACGAAACAAGGTGGTTAAGTACTTTCCAGTTAAATAGCTTGGCAATGATACATCACCATCAGATACTGTTCGTAATTTAGGTGTTATCTTTGACAGTGATTTCAGCATTAAGCAGAACATTTCTCAAGTATGTAAATCCTGTTTCTACCATATATGTGATTTCCGTCGAATTCGGTATCATTTGTCTTTATCTACTGCTAAAACAATATCAGTATCTCTAATTAGCAGTCGCCTTGACTACTGCAACTCAGTCCTAAACAATATTGCTAAAAAGGACTTGGCTAAACTCCAACGTGTACAGAATTGTTTAGCACATGTGGTACTAAAAGCAGCTCGTTTCTCACCATCTGTGCCCCTACTTAGACATTTGCATTGGCTTCCAGTTACATATCGAATACAATTCAAATTAGCCACTATCACATATCGTACCCTTTCTACGCAACACCCGTCCTATTTGTTTAGTCTCCATCGTTTTTCCGATATCCCCAGGAATCTCAAATCAACACAGCGACTTTTTGTTCCGAAAACCAAGCTTAATATCGGCAAACGTGCTTTTTCTGTAGCTGCACCCACAATCTGGAATCAACTCCTTATCGCTTTAGAATCATCTGAGACTATAAATACCTTCTGTAAAAAAAGACTTATTTATTTGAAATTGCATTCCCACCCTAACCTTCGGCGGTCCTTTGCTCTAATGACGACTCTTGCTTGTCCCTGTTAAAGACTTTGCCCAATGACTTTTTGTGTGTTGTGCCTCTGAGCTCAGATTCCTGGGGATTTAGGCGCTATAGAAGTTTGTCATTATTATTATTATTATGTGTCGTACGTGCTATTGTAAAAACAACAGTGATCATGGACTAAGTGACTTAGGCTAGTGATCAAGGAATGAATGAATTAGGCCAGTGATTGCAGACTGAGTGATTTAGGCCACTGTTCACAGACTTGGTGATTTAGGTCAGTGATCACAGACTGGGTGATTTAGGCCACTGTTCACAGCCTGCTTGACTTAGGCAAGTGATCAAGGAATGAATTAATTAGGCCATGGTTACAGACTGAGTGCCTTAGGCCAGTGATCACAGACTGAGTGATTAGACTAGTTATCACAGACTGAGTAACTTAGATTATTGATCACAGACAAAGTGACTTAGGCCAGTGGTTACAGACTGAGTGACTTAGGGCACTGTTCACAGACTGGGTGATTTAAGCCAGTGATCACAGACTGGGTGATTTAAGCCAGTGATCAGACTGAGTGATTTAAGCCAGTGATCACAGACTTAGTGACAGATGCTTATAAATGTGGCGTCAAAGTAAAAAAATGATAAACTGTTTCTACTAAATATAACACATAGATGATATAAATGTTCAAACAACGTTGCGAATGTCACAGTATTAACTAACAGATATTGTCTTTTAATTGACAGCTATTGCTGTTTTTTCTCTTGCAGTTATTTTCATAATTGACCAATGGGTCTTGCCATTTTGACCTGTATTGTCACCTTTTTGACCACAGTTGTCTTTTTCTCAGTTGCCATTCTTGGTGTACCAATGTTTTTATTTGTGACCTTTCTAACCTGTTTGCATTTCATATGTACAAGATGGAGCATGATTAGTTATAACTACAGGCATACAGTTTTTGTATTTTTTACATTATGCAAACACAGTTGTATTGATTATATCTTTAAACTTTACAAATTTAAGCTTGCTTACTTCCACCGAGGAACTGTCAATTAGGACACTTTAATAACATGTATGTTATTTATTTATCCATTTATTGATTATAATATGTATATATATATTTTATTAGTCTGTATATAATATATATATATATATATTTATTTATTATACATACTATTGTAGCATATTATAGTTATATATTATACATATAATTGTCTTAAACTTTTAGATCTTATGATTCCACATGTTTAAAATACCATAATGTATTTGGATACTTAACAAAATTATATTATTATTATTTCTGAAAACAAACAACGCAAAAAAATAATTCTTAGGTATACTGTCCGAATACTTGTCATGTCTTCCTTCTTTTATAACCCTAATATTTATTAACAGGCCTTTGTAGCTTCATTACAGTGGCCTCCTATATTGGTGTCTGATTACATAGGAACATAAATAAAACTATTTTATGGAAATGTCCGAAAAATTAAGGTACACACCAATAATAAATGTATATATTACGATGACATTTCCTATTGTGTGCAGTGTACACCTCTGTGGACTGGTTGGTTCCGCATATATGGCGATACACAAATAAAATGACTAACTGTGCTTCAGAATGAAGTGGAGGGCCGTGAGGTGACCAGAATGAAGGGAGAGAGGAACCACGCAAAGGGGCCCATGAGGCTCCACCTCCGCAGCAGCAACTCTGTCAGCGAGTCGGACATCGAGAACCAATACTTCCCCACGTCCGTCAACAACAAAACTCTCGCGAGAGAAACGGAAGGCTGCAGCCACATCCTCTTCCACACCTCCACGTTCATCATGATTGACGTCTGCCGCCAGGTGGCCGGCTACGGAATGAAGTACTACAACCACGATCAGTTCCCCGTCGAGCCAACAGAGGTCGTTGCGATCTCCGAGATCATCAAAGTCGTCATCTTCTTCTGTAAGCTGATGATCGAGGGATCGTTCTCGTCGCTGAAACTATCGCGTCTGTACATCCTACCGTCATTGCTGTACGCGATCAACAGTAATATATACTTTGCGGCGATGCACTACACGACCCCACCGTTCTGGAATATACTTCTGCAGCTGCGCGTGATATTCACGGCGGTCATGTATCGCGTTGTGTTCCGTCGGACCATCAGACCGCTACAGTGGTTCGCGCTGACACTGCTTATGTCGTCAATATTTCTCTCCAAGTTCTCAAGCTCTCATCACCAGCTGGGGACTGAGGACCTCTCTGTAGCTGTCTCCCTCTCCATCGTTGCCTCGCTCATCGCATCCCTAGGACCGCTCTACACTGAAGTAGGTCAAGCCCAACTTTGTCGGCGTCTTGCTCTAATAATGTCCACCTAATGGCTGAAATTGAAGAAGGTAATTTCATTCGGGTGTCAATGTAGGTTTGAAGTTGTTTTTGGAATGTTGGGTAATGTTTAAGAAAAATATATATACCGGATGTGTATTTATTTATTAATATTTAATATTTTTAACATTATTAAATGAAACGTGTAATAAATAATTAAAATACTTGCTATGATTCGGTACATAATATTGTTTTAATATTAATAAAAAATATAATAAATAAATCTAACTAAATAATAAAATTTATGTTTACGTTAACACCAGCCTTCATCTTGATGCTGACATCACTGGGGATTCACTGCGAAGTAATTCAATATATCCAAGCCTAGTTGTGTGATGTTTCAGGAAATGAGGTGCCAATCTTGCAGCAGGGTTGGGATCAATTTCTTTTTACAAATATGCAATTCCTAGATTTCCAGAATGAATACTCTAGTTATAAAAAATGTCAAATACACACATTTTATCTAACTTACATTTTATGTAATTTTTATAATCTAATTTTAAATCATTTTCGTTTACCTTTCTATTTAATATTTATATTTAATGTTTTAGGTCATTTAATGTATTTTACTTGTACTCTACGATTGTCAACGCCTTTGAGCAGATTTATTATCCGGACACACAGCGCTCTATAAATGCTTTATAATAATAATAATAATAATTTCTGGTGAGATGCACTATTATTATGTGTACCAACCATATACTGGTACAGTGTACAACATGTTGAGAATCTATACCAACCGTACACTGATACAGTGTACAACATGTTGAGAATCTATACCAACCGTACACTGATACAGTGTACAACATGTTGATAATCTATACCAACCATACACTGATACAGTGTACAACATGTTAAGAATCTATGCCAACTGTACACTGATACAGTGTACAACATGTTGAGAATCTATGCCAACCGTACACTGATATAGTGTACAACATGTTGAGAATCTATGCCAACCGTACACTGATACAGTGTACAACATGTTAAGAATCTATGCCAACTGTACACTGATACAGTGTACAACATGTTGAGAATCTATGCCAACCGTACACTGATATAGTGTACAACATGTTGAGAATCTATGCCAACCGTACACTGATACAGTGTACAACATGTTGAGAATCAATACCAACCATACACTGAAACAGTGTACAACATGTTGATAATATATGCCAATTGTACACTGATACAGTGTACAACATGTTGAGAATCTATACCAACCGTACACTGATACAGTGTACAACATGTTGAGAATCTATACCAACCATACACTGATACAGTGTACAACATGTTAAGAATCTATGCCAACTGTACACTGATACAGTGTACAACATGTTGATAATATATGCCAATTGTACACTGATACAGTGTACAACATGTTGAGAATCTATGCCAACCGTACACTGATACAGTGTACAACATGTTGAGAATCTATGCCAACCGTACACTGATACAGTGTACAACATGTTGAGAATCTATGCCAACCGTACACTGATACAGTGTACAATGTGTTGAGAATCTATGCCAACCATACACTGATACAGTGTACAACATGTTGAGAATCTATGCCAACCGTACACTGATACAGTGTAAACATGTTGAGAATATATGCCAACCGTACACTGATACAGTGTACAACATGTTGAGAATCTATTCCAACCGTACACTGATACAGTGTACAACATGTTGAGAATCTATGCCAACCGTACACTGATACAGTGTACAACATGTTGAGAATCTATGCCAACCGTACACTGATACAGTGTAAACATGTTGAGAGAATCTATGCCAACCGTACACTGATACTGTGTACAACATGTTGAGCATCTATGCCAACCGTACACTGATACAGTGTACAACATGTTGAGAATCTATGCCAACCGTACACTGATACAGTGTACAACATGTTAAAAATCTAAAAGTATTTTGTTAAATGTTGAAGAAACTTGGGTTAGTTTTATGTACATGCAGTTGCCAATAAATAATTAAGATCCTAAATATGCAGGGCTCGAAATTGACACTTGTCCTGGACAAGTAATTACCAACTTCCACAAGTACATTGTCCAGGACAAGTGTCAGATGGGACAAGTTGATTGAGTCATAATATTAATAGGGCTTGCATTTGGGGGTATAATCTTATGATCTGCATTTGAGGGTATAATCTTACACCTTCAACTAGATAAATTGCTTTAGTTGCAGTGTGCAATTTAGAACTTTGTTCATTAATTATTGTCCTGCTGGTGGGCGACTGACATTTGGGTCCTCCGGTTGATTTATTAATGAGCATTAACCATCAAACCAATTGTGCATGATGCCACTTTAACCCCTTGCTCTGCCCCTGCTCATGGTCTAGTGTGTACTGGGGACAAAATATTGATAAATTGTAGCAAGTGAATGATGACTTTGTCTAAGGTCTAAAGCTATTGGTATGAAGTCCTATGCAGGCACCCTGTACTGTCCACCCTTATATCACTTGGTGACTTGGGCAACCAGTTACAGAAAGGGGAAACTCTTAACTAACTACTAGTAGCTAGTTTTTTATTTGTTTAAAGTTTAAACTGAAATAATGTGTGTCTATACAAAATTCAACATAAAGCCTGTCGGAATATAAAAAGAGGAGAGTGTTCCCTGTGTGAATACTGTATGGACATACATACATTCAAAATAAATGTGTATAATTTCATAAAACCATTCAATTGCTTAAATAATTGTTACGGTTTTAAATATATATAAAAATTACCAGGTAGCATGCATGGCTAGGTCCAATTACATAACTGTATCTGGAATTTATTACAAACAATATTTTGTATTAGTAGCAGAGATGATAACTCAGAACGTTGTACGTAGTGTTGATATAAAATTGTGTTCAGTAAAATGCCACACGACATGTTTAGCTTTGCATTTTAATTAGTTACAAGGAGGCAGTAACCAAGTATGTTCCTAATTTTTAAGTTATTAATTCATGTAATGTTCTTAAGACTATACTAACTATGTTGAAGTTATACTGCCCGCCAAGTTGTGTTTAGTAAGTCTGTAACAACGTTCGTAATTTGGAAGGTACAACCCCAGAGCCAGTTATGGCAATAACACTGGCGTTTTATGTTTAAAGCTATTTTTTTGGTGGGACAAGTAAACATTTCTGTTGGGACAAGTAAACATGAATTAGTACCTGTCCTATGGGACAAGTACTTTACGGGAGTTAATGTCAAGCCCTGATATGCATAACTTTTTTATATACTGGCAGATAAAATACACAAATTCAAGCTGTTATAATACTTGTAATTTGTGTGTATTTGATCAAGTACACCAAATGAATGGATAGCAGATACCGGAAAAAGTCACATTGACATATTAAATTACAAATACTTGTATTTGACCCCAGCTAACTCTTGATGTGTGATTTTTAGTCAAGCTGCAGTGATCATTAAACTCAACAGGTCTGCACAACACCTGTTTGGATGTCTTCAATAATTTAAATTTGACAGTCTGATTGGATAGATTCTCATGCACCAGTCACTGCCCTTCATTGTCAACATGGCTGTCAGTTCTATTTATAGACTGCTGTCCTCATGCAGCAGGGCCAACACCAAAGACGGTCACGGTTCACTGATTTTTATCAAAAACTTATTCGTATGGTCATATCATGGGGTAAAAATGCAATCACGAAATAAACAGCTTGCAAATGCACGTGTTTTTCTTCAAAGCTTAGCAGGCATATGCCCAGGAATGCATTTTGATTAAGACTACTTTCATTATAATGCTACTTACTCAAGTTCTGTATGTTTTATTGTAACCCTCCACAACGTGTATTAGTTTCACAGTTTTAGCTCTTTTTTTATTGTTCAATCTATATCCACCAATTTCATAAATCCACCAATTGGGAATTAGTGCATTAAAAATGTATCACTACCATTCGATAAGTTGATTTTTAATTGGAAACAAATTGCCAATGAAGTGAATAATTTATAATATTATCGATGTTCATGGTTGGGTTGAATCATGAGTCGCAGAAGGAGACACAGTAATTACACACCAATTTAAAATTATGTAGAAATGGTGATCTGATGGGACAGTCACCGTACAAGTAGAATTACATGGCAATTTACTCCAAAAAAACAGGTCAATTTCTGGTAATTTTGCTTCTGTCTAGTGAAAAATTTTGCTTCTATCTAGTGAAAAACCACAGTTGGATGTTTGCACAGGATGCCATTTTCTTTAAATTCTCAGTGCCCAGATGACGATTATTCTTTATAGTTAGCAGTAGCAGTCAGTGCAGTTTGAAGTTTTTATATCTTATGTACATAGAGACACATACATACATATACACACACACATATACATACATACACACATACACATACATACATATATACATGTATATTGAGACATCGATATTATATTAATTGAACTTGCTATTCATCTAACCATCTAGCTACAATAATTGAAAACATGTAATGGAATATGTGCTTGTTCAAAATTTAAAGTATGTGATAACTGTTAAGTACTCATCTTTACACATATTGTAGTTTCCTCAATGACATGATTATATTTGTTTACATTTACACTTAAATTCAGTAATAGTTTTAGTAGTTTTTAAATGATCACAGGGAATTCCATAGTTGCACTCCCTTTACACAAAGAGACATTGATTGCATGGTAGAACAGACTCTCTGTTGTTCTAAGTCATGATTAGCTTGCATTTAGTATGCTATTTTCCATCTAGTACACAAACACTGAATATTTGATGACAAACAGTTATAGTAAGCTTTGTACATAAATAATAATGTTTTCAGTTCTACGATATCTGTAAATTTTAGAACATGTAATTGTTGGAAAAGTGAGTTTGTGTGATCCAACCGTCTTGCACGAAATATAATGCGGATTACTCTTTTTTGTAATAAGAAAATACAGTTAGTATTTGTTGGGTACGTGTTTCCCCATATCTCTGAACAGTAATTTAAATATGGCAAAAAGAGAGAACTGTATAGAATACGTCTACAATTTCTATCAAGTAGATGACTGCATCTATGCATTATAGCTGTACTTTTGGAAAGCTTTGATTGTACGTATTTTATATGAGCTTTCCAATTTAGTAGATCATCAATAAACACACCCAAAAACTTGGTGACCCTTACTCTTTCGATATTAACATTTCGTATTTTTATATTAACTTCTTTGTTGAGCATACGATTTCCAAATAACATATAATTGGTTTTAGATATGTTCAGAGTTAATTTATTTACTGCAAACCATGTATACATTTGGTCCAGAACGTTACATACAGTTTCGTTTAGTTTATTGATGTTACTATTTGCATAACAAATATTAGTATCGTCTGCAAAGAGGATGTATTTTACTAGATTAGATATGTTACACAATCTAATCTAGTAAAATAAAACAATTCCTCGTGTCGTGTACTAGTTACGGAGACAGAGCTGCTTATTTGTGAATCGGCCATAATTATGTGCATAATCTATGATCATTGAACATGTTACATTAACTTACTACAAGGCTAGTAGTAATGGCAACAACAATACCCAAATTGAGCCAGTCGTTTTGTTATTTGCACAAAATACTCAAATTGTGTAGCAGCCCATGTTACTGCTACAGAAGACAACTTTCTGGCCATGTTATAACAGTTATGTTTTTTTATCGCAGACATTAAATCAACGTGTCATCTTTGCTTGTTGCTATATGCCAATGGTGATACGGCCATCAATAATAAAGCTGTGCATACTGGCACCTAGGTTGGCGGCTGGTGACCAGATATGTGAATCCTGATGTGTCTTATTATCTCAATAAGGCCACAACAATTTTATTGTTAGGATTACGGATTTTTGAGACGTTTTTGTTGGGGGGAGGGGGGAATAAAAATAAGTAATTGCACGAGAAAGTGTTTTGTGTAAATACATGAATTATCATATGAGGCATAGAGTACATTGCACCAAATTAGTTAAGTCTTGTATCAACACTTACTAGACATGTACTTTTATGAATTTAATAAAACTTGAAGACTATTAGAATTTAGAATAACAAGTACTGATAACAAGACTTGGCAGATGCCATTATGGTGTGTTAACATTACAACCATAAACGTGTAGATTAGAGGTAGGATAGATGTTGCGGTGATAATATTAATTTGACTGATTTGATTGTCATACCTCCAAATATAACTACATTTTTCTATTCCGAAGTAATGCAATGCGATGCTCTAACTATGCAAGCATTGATGAGAGTATACAATCCGTTTTGCCAGCGTGTCAACTTGATTGGCTAAAATCCCATGTTCAGATTTTTTGCATGTAGGGAGAATGAGTAGTATGTTAAACATTCGATCAGAAATAAAAATTCCAAATTGCAATTTTATTTCCGTTTTGTTAAAAATGTCGGCGGGTCTGTAATTCGAATACAAAATTGGTGTTGCCTAACCTCCATGTGGGAATACTAAAACACTGAATAATGTCATAGTCAGTTTGGTCTGCTGTGCTTCAACTGTAGCATAATGCAGTCGATCACACTCACACAGTAGGAATGCACTTACCATTAATTTTGTCTGGGCATCAGTGGAGAAGACTAGAGATCTTCACCCATCTAGCCCATTATATAATACTGATATATATATATAACAAACCTGATCATTTTTATTACAAAATCATTGAGACACAATGAAACACGCCTTAGCAGACAAGGGACACATGTCCATAACGAAAACCTGTCATGATGAACACTTAAATGTTATAATAAAAGTCTCGAATAACTAGTATGCATTGTTCTCTACTTATCCATTGTGATAATCTGGCCATGGCAGATATATTGTGTAGTCCCAAAGTAACCACTATGGACATCTTTTACAGACTAAGTGTACTTTCTGTTGACAGTATCTGTTTAATAATGACAAAATGTATTATCTGTTGACAGTGTATCTTTAATAAAAATGACATCTGTACTTTCTCTTGACAGTGTATCTATAATAATAACGACATATGTACTTTCTCTTGACAGTGTCTTTTTAATAGTAACAACAAATTTACTTTCTGTTGACACGGTCTCTTTAATAATAAGAAATGTACTTTCTTTTGACTGTAACACTTTAAAGGAAATAAAAACAAGGCATTACCTAAAATCCTTTTTCCATGTGTACACAAAGTTTAATATTGTATGTAACATTTAAGAGTTAAGAAAATCAATGGTTTGGTGTTAGGCTTGAACCGGCATCGCCCGATTGTAAAATAAATTACACAAAACCAATGCGTGTACCAATTGAGCTACCGTGATCGATGGATATTCACTGACTGATTTAAGTTGTTATGATAAATTGTACAACTCGTCCTTCATATATCGATATTCTAGTGATGTGAGATTATATAATGTTACTTTCTGTAGCTGGATACAATATATGTTTGCTATATATGTTTATTGGTTTAGATTATCTCCTGTGGACTGCAGTCCATATAATTATTCTGAAAACATGCCAAAGCTCAGCGAAACCTGGTCGACTTGTAGGCCCACTCATATTCATTGTTTTCAATAAAACTGGATTCCTGTGGAACCGTAAGATAACTGCTTGTTCCTCTATGATGACTAGTGTTTGTATTACGTTGGAATATTGCACAATAACTCATTCTGATGCTCATTTCGACCCAAAAGCTATCCTTGTAAACATGCTCTGAATGCATGGAAAGGGTCGGCCTGATGCGAGTGTGTGTCATATGTGACATGACATCTCGGCATCCCGAAAAGCACTCCAAAAATATGCATACATTCGAAAATGTCTGGATGCACAGCATAAAATGTGGAATTTCTAATTCATTGGATTTTTTTGGCTTGGTGGACATGGAAATATATAGCAGAATGTAATATAATATGAATTCAAGCAATAGGTGTTTTTATTCCCTTTAATACTGACAAATGCACTTTCTATTTCAATGTTTCTTTAGTAGGGAGTGTAAGTCTTGCATCTCGTTTTCGATCTGGAGTCATCTGGCAACATCACTCCATTTATGCCAGCTTAAATAATGAGATATGTTTTGTTTTTGGTTGTAATCATCCAAGTTTTATCCAAATTGTGTTCTTTTTCCTGCTTCTGACAGATTATCACAACTTGAAGCAATGGGAAAAACTTTGCCGTTAACAATGGTCGTGGTAATCGTGCACATTAATTGAATTGTTATCACAATTTGACGAGCCATGGTGGTGACTTTGATGACAATCACAACTATGCATTCTTTCGCCCAGTGCGACATGTTATTGAACTAATGTATACTTTTTGGTGATTGTGTTTATTTAGGCAACTTTTTATATATAAATAGTTACCAAACCTGTTAAACAGGTTCGGTAACTATTTATATATATGTTATTTCAAAACAGTTTTGAAATAACAACTTATAACATTTATAACATTCCTGTTTTTTATGATAAGCGATAATCCGTTTAATCTCATTTTAATTCCCATTTCTTACGTAGTTGTTAATCATGTTATGTAATCCATAAGTTATATTTCATATTTTAGTCTGTACTGGTTCTTGTTGAAATGTTGAAAATACAAAAGAAAGCTATGAGAATTTTATCTATAAGTAAATGTAATAAACACTCTGAGCCACTGTTCAAAAAATTTAATATATAACAAATTGATGACGTGTTAAAAAATTTATTATAAATACGTACATCATGACCTCCCTGCCTACCTATTAAATTGGAAAATAAATACAAATGCTTACGTACACAATTACAACACAAAGAAAAAAATAGAGTTACACCCTTTCAGAACAAAACATGAATTTGCCAAAAGATGTCTTAGATACAGTTTGCCACATGTCATAAACAATACCTCAAAGTTAGTCGCAGAGAAGATTGGAACACATAGTTTCAGAGGTTTTGGTAATTATGCAAAAAACAATTTATTAGAAAAAATACATAGATGCGTGTACAATATTAAACTGCTATACATGCTATCAAAGTCATTAAAACTATTATTGTAAGTGATATGTATGGATATGTATTATATATATATATATATATCAGCATATGGATATTGTATTTATGCATATACACATGTTGTTTTTTTTTTTACAAGTATATTGATGTGTACTATTGACAACTAGTATTTGTTTATTTTAACATACCATTAATACTCCAATACATGCATACATGTAATCAAGTAATCTCGGTCTCTTTTCTTTTCCTGCACGTTTATTTAATTTAATTGAAACAAGTTATTATTTTGGCTCCTATGAGAGTGACTGTTATTGTCTTAATAGGAGTCACAGACCCCATCTAATTTGAAATTACACTGCATTTGTATATATGAATATATATATGCCTATTCATGTTACATTAATTTGATATTATACATATATTGTAATTGTGGTCTAAATAAAACTTTCTTGTTCTTGTTACATTAACTAAATATTATCTTGTATTTCATTTAGACAAAAACAAATTTCGGGTTCACAAACAAATTTCAGTATATAACCGCCGTCGAGTGCTGCCTGGGTCTTTCTCTGCATTTTTTGTATGTGTATAATTCACATCAAACTGAGTTGACAACGCCATAGGACACTAAACAAAGCTACAATAGACCGATAAACTAAACATCAACAACTGTTTCCTGGCTTCCGCAATGCTAAAATCAGTGGGCAATAATTGTGCATGTCGCCAGTCGGCTCCACTCGTGTGGAATCTCGCCAAGTATTGTGACACACTTACAGGCCTTATAATCAATAATGTACTTTATGTTGACAGTGGCTCCAGTGGCAAAGACATGCTTGTTTTGAATTAATCATTTCTAATAAAAGATACCCTAGCAGTTTGTTCTCGGATTCTGCCGAAGACATCAAGCAATATTGTAGTCCAAAAAGAATTAAGTTTCTATGTTGTTTAGTGACATTATCATGCTTTTAAAGACAATTAAAAAATATGTCAATAAGCACCTCAAAATTTATTTCATTTTGAGAAATACCCTGAAAGAAAAATGTGCATATTTGTAAGCACAAGATATTATTGACATTCATACAGGTTTGTTTTGTGAATAAATGCATATTAAGCATGCTGCATGTTCATAAGAACATTATAACAATGTTGAAAATTTGGCACACATGTAAGGTCAGCTTGCATGCCAAGTTATAGCTTCATAACAATTGCAGTTTTTAAAAAAATTACAGTAAGTAATGCTTCCTGATTGTCAGATATGTCACTAGATAGGCGGTTTTGCATAAAATGTGACGTTTTTTCATTGGCAAGCAGTTCATTTTTAATACAAATTGATGGAGACATCTGTTTTTGAGATAGCCCCTTGATTTCCAGCCAACTAGGCCCTGCAATCTGTATTTGTATTGACTAAATGTCAAGGATGAAGTACAATTTTGTGTTTATGACTGGCCTACGGCCCCACGTGCTAGCCTATGTTTTGGTGGCACCTGATTGGTCAGGGGTCAACCCCGGGTTACTAACAAATTGTAATGTTGTCGAGCGTGGAATTGCACTTGGTCGCAAAACAAGAAGACTACCGCAGGCATTGGTTATTTAACATCACGATGCAATTATGTAATCTTCACAAAACCACTGGTGTCAGAATAACCAGAATATATGGTATGTTCACAGCGAGTGAATTTATACTTACGTCATCGTTTCTATGGAAACGTCATTATAGTTTCCAAGAATTTGAAGGGAAATTCCACAGAGACACAAAGTAGTAGTTTTTAGGTTAGTTTTCTTTTGTAACATATGTTCATACCAACACCTACTAATGTTCTATGAAGAAACAAGTAAAGAAATCAACTGATACAATAACCGCCACTGAAACCTTAATAATGACAAATGTACTTTCTCTTGACAGTGTCTCTTTAATACTGGCAAATGTACTTTCTCTTGACAGTATCTCTTTAATACTGACAAATGTTACCCATCTTAACAAAATGAGTCGCATGTTGGAAATGTTTAACATTGAGTTATTAGTAACGTTGGAAAGAGCAGAATCTCTGCTTTCACATGGAGTATCATGTAAGAAGATATCTTAATTCTAACTGAAGTTATGGCTTAACAAACACACGTGGGGTAGAAACCTTCAAACCCAGAAAAGGACCATCAAAGTTGATGCAAAATATTCATCATGTTTCATGAAATGTACCTTAGTTACCGTGGACAGATCTTGCTAAAATTTCGTCCTCGTCCGCCTCGCTTCCATCCGTCAAGTCTTCCAAAAAATACTCCTCGATCAAACTGTCAATCTATGCACGATCACTTCCATCCAAATTTAACAGCTTCGCAACGTTAAACGCCATTCTTCGCGTCTTCCTAATCGCTATCTGGGTCAGCAGTGACGCGGTGTAAAAATGTGTGTGTTTACAGATTATGTAAATGACCCATCACTGAACCAATGAGAACAGCTGCCTGGGTCACGCAGTTGCCGTTGCTACCACGTGATCCGAATTGTTTACACAGCTGGCCTAAACAGGGGGCATCTTCCAAGCTCTCTGGAGGTCACAGAATGTAGTTATTAGCATATTTATGTCCATTATGGGAATATGATGCGTCAGGTTTCGTGGTGATATCCCATATGTTAGGAGCGTCCCAAAATAAGCAGTTGCGAATGTGTGCAATTACTAGCATTTTCTGTGTTATTTTAAGGAAATCGAGCGGAACACTTCGCACAGCTCTACAAAAATCGTTTTAAAATACACAAAATAGTTAATTAGTGGGTAGCTAGAGTAGCAATTGATAAAACGAATACCAAAGAATAATTTTCAGGGGAAATCTCAAAATCGATGGATTCGCGATTTGTTCACATGAATGGCATTTACGGAAAATCAGATTTGCCGACATCGACTGATTTTATTAAGATGGGTCACAAATGTACTTTCTCTTGACAGTATCTCTTTAATACTGACAAATGTACTTTCTCTTGACAGTATCTCTTTAAGAATGACACGCGCACCTTCACAGACATGCAGCTGCAGCTCTACCTGTTTGGGACGCTGTCTACCTGGGGACTCTACATCCTCGAGTTTGTCTACTCCGGCAACTCTCACACTCACAGATTTGTTGGAGGTGAGTTGTCATTCTCTCCAGTCGAACAATTTCCATCTTCCAGTTGGTGCTACATGCTCACACATGCAGAAGATGGTTTTCTGATCAATATATATCATTTTAAAAGTTTTTTGGATAATATAAAGTAATCGGCATTACCCACAACTTCAGGGTAATCACAGAAAATATGCGTAGCATTAAAAAAAACTATTTCGATCCATCTGACATACGTTACAAACAGTACAACAGTAATTAAGAACCCTTGACCAACACGGAATTTGAAAAACAAAGGCGATACTCTGTTGTAGGGGTTGTAGTTTAATCCCTGAAAGATTGGTGCCCAAGACACATCCCATCTAGTAGGAAACTGTCATTAAGATTATATATGCTAGCTTGACTAGTTAGTTGTTGATGGAATCGGTGTAACAGTGAGTATATCTTACTCCTTGGATATCTTCCCCTTCCTGAAAATCCCTGGAGCCCGTGTTACCGTGCGAAGGGGGATTGGTAACTTTTTGCGTAGTGAAATGAATGCGTTTTGCCGTTGGGACGGATGATTCTCGTAAACCTACGAGTCTAAAATTATGGGGTTATTTTGTTTATTAAAATATGAATTATGTTTGTGTGTGTGTGTTACACTTACCATAAAAAATTAAACTGCATTTAGCTATATATTTGTTCGTAAATCTGATACTTATTTATGATGAGGGAAGATTTAGCCAGAGTGCGGAGAAGATATACGCCTACACCAGAACAGAACATTCCCAGATCCTGATGTTGTTATCACATAAAAAAAACTAGTGGTAAAAATGTGTTCAAACTGCGTTTATGTACATAGTCATTTCTGAATTTTGTACTACAATTTAATTATTAATGTAATGGGTGTTTTCATACATAATAGGAATTTGCCCAAATTTAAATTTTGGCACCTAGAGCAATATTAAGCATTAACTGTGTTCTTGAAATGGAAAAACCTGTGGCACACCATTGACTTTATTTTATATCATGAGTGCAGCAACAATAATTAAATGTTTAAAGAGTGATTTTCCGGGTGTTTTTGTAAAATCATGTTCATCAGTGCTCATAAAGGACAAGTAACCTTCACACAGAGGTACTTGTTGCTCAGATGAAGTAACAACTTTTTGAAATCAGCAGTACTTTCCATGTTTACAAAAATCATGGTGTTCTCACTCAAATCTCTGAATGGCAAGCTTGGATAATGCCAAGGAAGGTCATGACCCACCAGCGGCTTAGCTTCTGATGTCAATATAAGCTGTCAACTTCAGACCTGAAGCCACTTTTCAAAAGCACCGCACTGCCATCTAAACAAGTTTCCTCCTGAAGCAATTTCAAAAACAGCCGGTCAATTATAACAAAGAGGGTAAAGTTAGGTCTTATGTAGCGGTATCCAGTCGTTAGAACTGCTCAAAGCACTTTAAAAATACAGTCTGGCAGATCTGTTCAGTTGAACACTAACTCACCTTCTCCGGGAAGCATACAGCCAATTACTGCACAACGACTGTTCATACACAAATATCCAGCACTGTCTGTAGCCAGGTACTCTTTCATACAGCTGAATGAACTAGAGCAACGTAGAGTGAACAAACTTGCAAAAGGTACAACACGGCAGCACAGGATTCGAACACCAGTTCTCTCGATTGAGAGTCTGATGTTCTATCCACTACACCACCGCACTCCACAAAATACACAAAGTTTATATTGTGTAACATGATTTTTTGGATAAAAACAAATGGAAAAATATTTTAAAATTCTATTGTACCCATTGTCACCCATCAATTGATGTTAAGTTGTTGTTGTGCTCCAGAGAACCAGGAGATTGCCTTCACAATGATGCTCATGTGCATCGGCCTGACTGCCCTTATCGGTATCTCGACTGCATACATCATGAAGCGACTGGACAACATGGTCAAGCTGTACGCCGAGAGCCTCTCCAGCATGCTCATGACAGTTGCCTGCGTCACTCTCTTCCCAAAACGCTTCACCATCGACGCCGTCTTCATCATATCACTTCTGCTCACGTTCGTCGCGATATTCATTTACGAGAAGGACAATTTGAAGATTCCGAGTAGTGTACAGAAGGACTGTATGCACACATGGAAGTCGCTGTGTCACCAAAAGTTTCGGCTAATAACGCTGGTCATCTTAGGCGTTTTCAGTTTTATTGCAGTGTGTTTTATTGTTGTTTACACAAAGGATATCTTGGAGTACGTAGGTAAAATACAGCTGGGAACAGGAACAGAGATTGAAACGGCGACGAATCGCGTAACGATACGCATTCGACATCACAAGATCAGGAAAATGCCTGCATTGAAACAGTAAACGCCATCCTCATATTACCTGGTCATATGCATGTGTATGACTATATATGGTGCATGACCATATTTGGTGCTTGCCCATGTAATACCCAATTTACAGCTGTGATACTACAGTGGTTGGCACTGGATTATTTTGATATGTTTATATTATAGTGACGTGTTTGTTTGCTTCTACACTGCAGCCACACTTGGCATGCAGTGAGTTTGCTTTGCTATTCTAAAGTACCTGGAAGATGCGCACTGTTTGATATGTCATGGCACCATCAGTTAGATATGGTTTGTTGTGCTTGTAAAAATAAGGATGAAGAACAGTTTTAATCTGACAATATCTGTTCCTTTTTCCCAATCAAGGAGTGTTAATTATTAGCATCAATTGTACTTCATCCTTACAGTCTTGATTGTGGAAACGAGGGTCTTGCCCAGATTCCAGGAACGTGTGGTTAGCCCACTAGTCTCCGCAACAACTGGGTTTACAATGTGAATGTTTAGTCTGTTTTGTAGGCACAGCATTCAAATTGCGAATAATGCTTCAGGCATGTTTAAGGCACCTTGGCGAGCAGCATATCTTTGACATATTATATTTACTGGTTTTGTCAATGACCTTGCCAATGATATAAACATGTCGTTTCCACAAACATTTGAAGAAACATGTAAAAGATATCCATATGGTAACTTCCTACCACTTATTTGTGCCATGTTAGGCAAATCAGTTGTTAGAAAAGTTGGTTTTAGCGAAATACTTAGGTTTCCATATGAAAACACAACGTCCCACGAACACTGCCTAACAGCGTTAAACGTGCTTGTGTTTATAATTAACACTCGTGACGCAATTGCTTTAGGAAGTCACGCCCAATTCTCATAAGTCACACATAGTTTAGCGGCTAGATCTCGCGAGAATCAAAGCGATGCAATTTAAAGTGAGTAGGACAGTGACCCGGTGACTATGTGTATTCTAGTATTAAGCACATTTAATAAAAAAGAGAACCAGACAGGTTGGCTCTTCACAAAGGCATCTTCGCAAGCCAGGGCTGTTTGCCATGCAAAACTAGCCATGGCTGATCCCCTATGCGAAGTACGGAAGTTAGCTGAGTCAAACTAGTAATTGACTTCGCCAGTCGCGACTGCATCATCCATGAAAACAGCTCAAATACCCGTCCCAATTTGAAGACGGATAAACGACTTCTGGGAATCCCAATAATATATAATTACCCGTTTGCCCAGTATTGAGCGGTATTGTGTATTCGAATAATTGCTTCTACTTCCTAAACATTGCATGTAACACGTGCCACGATTGGTTGAAATTAGTTTTATTATGACCACTTGACCTGCCGCCAACCACTGATATAGTGAGCGATTTTATAGGCTGAGCTTAAATTCAGAGCGACCAGCCAGGGGGTACTGCTGACTGGCACTGACGTAATCAGCAGCAGCGACCCCTGGTGCGCGAGGATGCACGAACCTTAATTATGGTTTGAAATTGTATTATAAATGTTAACTTTTTTAACATTGCTATATTTGAAAAGTTATTCTCATGTTGTTATCAGATCATCTTCCAGGTACTGCACAGTATTTAGAGATTGCTTATAGTTTAGAGATTATATGCACATACAGCTGGGAAACTATGTAAAAGAAGTGTGGATGTTTTATTTAAACATTACTTAATTATGCAGATTTGTACTTTAATATATGGTAGTGTGGACATATGTCGTAAACTACACATGCATGTTTGACATGTTAGATGCTTTTCAGATTGTGAAGGATGAAGTTGTATTAACGGTTATTAAGATTTGTGCAGTGTTTATTTAATAGGATATAATTGTGTTGTGCCATTTCGGGCTTATGCTTTAATTTTGTAAATTCCAAAGACTTCCTATACCAGAGTGTCCACCAGTTGAACACGGTGTTCTCTTTCCCCACTTCTCAGTCTGGTAAATTCCAAAGACCCTATACCAGAGTATCCATCATTTGAACACGGTGTTCTCTTTCCCCACTTCTCAGTCTGGTAAATTCCAAAGACTTCCTATACCAGAGTATCCATCATTTGAACACGGTGTTCACTTTCCCCACTTCTCAGTCTGGTAAATTCCAAAGACTTCCTATACCAGAGTATCCATCATTTGAACACGGTGTTCACTTTCCCCACTTCTCAGTCTGGTAAATTCCAAAGACTTCCTATACCAGAGTATCCATCATTTGAACACGGTGTTCACTTTCCCCACTTCTCAGTCTGGTAAATTCCAAAGACTTCCTATACCAGAGTATCCATCATTTGAACACGGTGTTCACTTTCCCCACTTCTCAGTCTGGAAAATTTGATATGTGTGAATGAACATTTCCGACTGTGACATTGGTGGCTAGACACGCACACTGGCATGAAATATTTGTTACCCATGGTTCTGCCAATGGATGTTTGTTTGTGTGCCAAAGAAGAGATGGTTATCCTTGTTACCTCGATGATCTGTATGCATTTGTTCTTCCAGCAGTTTCACTGTAAACATTGCAGTGGATAGGTGCAGCTGACACGAAGGGGATGCATGCACAACGTTTTCCATTGGCTGACTGATACTATAGTCCTGTTGTTCATATTCAGTCTTCGCTGAAATGCGATTAGTTGGGGTTTTGTGTAATTTAAAGGTGGAACATATTGGCCTTTCATGATTTTGGTGTACACCAAAATTAACAGACACGTCATATTTTATTCTAGGACAATGCGTAGGGCCTGCATGAATTATAAAAAATATATATATAACAAATGTGCATACACACGCACACTTGCCTACACAAACAAAACGTGCATAAGCGTCCATGCATGCACCATGTATATATCCTAAAAATAGTTTTATTCATTGTAAAATAGTGTTTTTTCAGATGCAATGCAAGTGACAGATCACGATACAACACATTGCAGTGCATAGTATTTTATTAAACATAATCTGAAACAAATGTGTTGGTATTTATTTGGCATGCATGGATATGCCTCGTGTGTGGCACCAGATAGGTCCTATATTGTTACGTATGTTCCAACGAAGTCCAACTTCTGCAGTTCTTGTGACATCCACAATTAGCTGTCTCCAACTACTCCCATTTCTTGATGCTCCTATCAACTTGACCGTTGTCAGCTTCGTTGTATCCGTGATCTCATCCGTCCATCTCATGTTTGGTCTTCCTTTCTTGCTTACAGTCATTCTTGTCGTCGTCAACTTTTCTAATATTTCCGACGTTATATAGTGTCAGTTTATTGCAAGAACACAGTGCACTCCAGATAACTCAACTTCACATAAGTCGGTCTTTTTCCCCGGGCCTACAAGGCGCCAATACATAGGTCCGGATAAGTGAAACGTCGGATAACTAGCCAGAATTGCCATGGGCTCCTGGAGGTTCGACGTATCCCGAGAGCAATGTGTTTCGAAGTTGATCCACAACATGTAACTTATAGTCAGTATATTAGACCCATACCGCAACATTTACACTGTTTTTTAATTGTTTTTTCTGTAACCCGGTTTACATGGTTATCCTTACTAGACTTCCTTCGTGTTATCGTCATGCAGGAATCCACCGGTTAACGTCACCTTTTTTCACATATATAGCATGTAAACCCAAGGCTCAAATGTTATTTTCCGTAAACTTGTTTATTGAATCTAGGATTGTTTGTGCTCGAGGTCAGCGTCATGCACATTTTCAGTGGAATAATTCGCCAATTAGATATTTCAATTGTTAGGCCTATATTTTAGAAAGGTTTGCAAATACCGCCACGAAATTGGTTTTCTGTTGAGTCAAAGAGAAAAAGCAGAAATGACGTCAGCGTGGGACAGTACTTAGTTTCGCATAATTGTTCACTACATTATCCGTGTTTTCTACTATTGTTCATCAAACGCAAGCGTAGACTAGGTTCACGAAACAGCATCTCCTGGGAGATAACTCCGCAGAAGTCACAACACATCCTCGCGCGCCAGGGGTGCTGCTAATTACGTCAGTCTCAGTAGTCACCACCCCTGGCTTACGAGGATGTCACAAAATCACGCGACCGGATAATAACAACTTAAACGGAGACCGGTGCGAATTATCACAGTTAATATATCGCTTGTGTGTGCAAAGTCATTACCGTGAAGGTATTTATTTAGCTAAAAGTTTGTATCTCGAAAATAATTAGAACTAACTTGCAACAACCGTGTCACAACTTATGTTTGGCGCATCTGGTATTTCGTGGGCAAAACATGGTCTCTATTAAATGTCCATGAAATAAGACATCAGTTTCCCAAGGGGACCGATGGCCCAATTAATGTTCCTCGCCTAAACACTCAACTGTCTATGGGATTTATATACGCTAGATAGTGCTGCCACCAAGCGAGAGTGATCACTGTAACAATGTATTCAAGCGAATTCCTACAGGAGGGACATGTATGCTAACTCTCCACGTAAAATGTCCTTTTGTGGTTGGTTGTATGTGCAACAAGGGTTAGGGTTAGGTTGAAGGTATTTTTTACAAGATTGGCATCAGGTGTTTACATACGTGGATCGGTAGCATCAAGCCATCACCATTCCTACCAGACCTCTGATTATTTTTTAACATCTTGCAAGAACCTTGCGTATTTGTAGGTGAATAAATGTAGAAAACTAGTTATTTAAAGGGACACTGTATAGACTGCGCTATTCCAAGGCAGAAGTGTTTTGGCGTCTGCGGCTATTTATAGAATAGTCTCGGTCTCGTTGCAGGCCATACGTTTGCCGTTGTTAGTTCTCGGGAACGCAAGACGTGTGCGCTGCATCTAGTGATTGTGTTGTGTTGATAAGGATTGGTTAATTTAGTGTTGTTAGTTTGCAACAGTATGTCATCACAAGTAAAAGAAATCATCAGGATTTTAAATCTGACCCTGGACATTGCAATTGTTCAAACAAATCACAATACCGCATTGTCACGTAATTTTGCGATGCACGAACTCAATGAATGTAGATATAATATGACAATAAATAAGCAATCATGATTGTAAGGGACATGCTTATGATGTTATATATAACTGTCTGATAATTGTATTAGGTCTATGTCTATTTTGGCCTAAATGATGTAACAACTGTATGGGCTACAACAATTGTCTTCGAAATAAAATGGGGGAACACAGATTGATAGATCTATATGGTTGAAGTTTGATGCACAATAACTAAATTAGAGTCTACTAGAGTCAGATATGGGTTCAAATACATTTAAATGTATTTAAATACAAATAGTCTTGAGGACTTCAAATTCAAATAATTTGAAATGTAAAAGTATTTAAATACTTGTAAAACAAAAAGGCACACTGAAGAACTTGAATACCATGGACTGAGTCTTACCAGCCATGGTTTGTAGGTTCATGTCATGGGCCATTAACTTGTTGATAAGAAAAGCAGCTTTATGATGATGCCTCCTGCCCTGAGAAGCCACCACCTTCCTTTCATCCCACACATTTGACACAGTAGCAGGCCTTATCAGCCACATTGGTTAGCCAGTGCAACAGAGTCTTGTTGGTAATTGCATCACAGTGACAACTGACACATAAGGTAATGTTGGCTTCCCTCACAGTGATCTCAATGATATGATGGACTTATCTTGCCATTATTTCAGAATGGAAAAAGTGGTGAATTACTAAATGACTGAGTAAAATTGTTTGATTCTTAAATTTAACAAGACAGGCATAAACAATATTGATACCCATGCCGAATGAAAAAGTATTTGAAAGTATTTAAACATTTCAAATACTTTGCAGAAGTATTTAAATACAAATACTTTCATTTCATAAACAAAATACAAATGCAATTACAAAAACTTTAAAAAAAAGTATTTAAATACTTTCAAATACAAATGTATTTGTCCCCATATCTGGGGGTGTGGGGGGATATATGTGATCAACACCAGCATAGAACAGTATTTCGCCTAAGGCTGTTTCAATAAAACTAAATAAACTTCTGTTTTGAGCAAATTGTGTGTAACATTTTATGCTGTACCGTAACCATGATAATGTAGAAGAATATATATAATAAAAATACAATTATACATATTTTACATCAACATTATTTTGTATATATCATATGCATGCATACATACTTTTATGTATTAAATAATTATAAAGCAGGACTTGATGGTGGCCTTTGTGAGTGTGAGTGAGTTCATTCAGTAAGATGACAAAGAAGACCAGGATATATCAACAATCCATGTTGCATTTGCCGTCATGTCTGCTACTATAATGTACATGTATATCCATTACATTACATGTTTTAATCTTGCAGTTACTACATAATAATGGAAACACACGAAAATATATTTCTGACATTTATGTTTAGAATACCTTTTTTTGTTTTTCTGTGGTGTTGTATATACAACTTCTTCACTGACAAGAGGTATCTCCACACTTGTGTCATCACTGCTGAAAACAAAATAACAGTTCACATATCTCCTCTGTGTCACATTCCATATTTATACATTTCAAAGTTCTTCAATGGCCCAAAGTATGTCATGGGAATACAAACAAAATACAAAAAAATTTAAACTGTTTCACATTAATTCGTCTGCACGCATACATGTAACAGAACTATTCTTAGCAGTATCGCCGGTTACATGTAGTCTTCATTGTTGTGAGGTCAAATAGGTATATTCATTATCACAAACTCAAAATGGTCATTTATTATCATCGTAAATTTTAATTATTTTCTTCACAAATTTGTAAAGCAATAGCTCTTGTAAATCATAATGATAAATGCAAGTAATACCTTAAATTTGCCTAATTTGTATTGTAAATAGTGTGCCATTCAAGTCGTCAAGTGATGGATGGCTCTCAAAAACAGGAGTTCTATTACTGATAAAATGGGATTTTACTTGTAAAAATAGACGAAAACTTTTATAGGCTGAGCTTAAATTCAGAGTTTCGCAAAGCGATCAGCCAATGGATACTGCTTGCTGACACTGACGTAATCAGCAGCAGCGACCCCTGGCGCGCGAGGATGAATAGGCCTACGCCTGCCGGCCGTTTGATGACAACTGCAGTGATTCAGTCAGACTCTACTAATTAAGGCTGTCGCAATGAATTGAATTGTATTTATTGGAATCCTTTGGCCTTAGGTCTTCGTATTTTCTTTCTTAGCTGTCAATGTTATAAATATAACAGATTGTTATGCATACCAAATTCCAACTATAACGGACTTTCGTTTATTGTTTTTATCGGAGTCAAACGTTTACTGAGCGGTTAGCTAATGGTGGTTTTTTTCTAGCTTTGCTAAGACGTCAACGCGAGATTTGGAATTGACCCTAATTCTGGCGTTCATACTCGGCGCTGGCACGAGCATGCGGCAGCACCTAACAATATAGTTATCGTCGATGGTGGTTGCTGGTATGCTTCCGCCAGCACTGGTCTTCTATTCACTGTTCAGCTGATGTAACGCGGCCTATCGCCTTTCTGTGAAAAATCAACCTGTGTTTTGGAAACATCACGCGAAAGAATTATTTCCATGTAGCCCTACAGAGATCTTTGTTGTGCCGTAAAATAAGACACTTTGTTTGCTTTCATCACACGAATGCACACATGTTTCAACCAGCACGCGCCTTTTCAGCAGTGTTGCCTTTTATTCACTTTATATCCCTTACGGCGCCCCATACGAGTATTTTCTAACCAGGAAGTTAAATTGCACCTCAAGTTTTCAGTTAGTAACAATAAAACAACCCTGACGTAGCTCGCTCTTGCAGCAACGCGGTAAATTTACTATTGTAGGATAAGCGGGCTTTATAAACATTTCCAGCACCCTGGCTAGTTGTCATTCTTGATAGCTATAGTTTCGTAACATGAAAAAGGATACAGACGATGGTAGGCTGTAATTGCAGCACACTCGCTGTCGATCGTTATTATCAAACTATAACGATACCTAAAAAGTATGTCGATTTCAGCATGTCACTGGAGCTAAAGGAACAGAAGAAATTACGTTAACGCAACGCTTACGTAAATATTAAAATTATATAAAAGTAATGTCCAAGGCTGGTATCGACCAGCGGCTCCTCCTTTAGGAGGTAATCGTCAACAGCAACTCTGGAGGATTACGCAATCGTATTACCACAGTAAACAGCCAGCCTCGATATCTCACGACGATAGCTATTGACCAACAATCAACAGCGTAATTCATACGGAAACCCATGACAACGTTCGGCATTTTGAACCAAACGGCAACTGACCTGGAATCAGCTACACAAAGCTGTTCTTTGCAATTTCCATATAAGCGACGTTATTGGCATACTATATTATAAAGGTGTCTATAAGTTTGTGCCAAAACATACGCAAATACCTGTAAATTTACGTAATTTTAAAACCATGCAATTACTAAAATGTATGGTTAAATGAATATTATTGTTATGATTGGTGGAATTCAGTCCGTCTTTTTACAATTGTTTAATAATCTTGATTTTGTTTAATGGATGATATGCTTGACATCATTTTAGATACTGCCATCTGGTGGCTAGTTGCACAAACTTCAACTGTTTCAACTGTTGTCGATCGATGTCAGTATGAATTACTAGAATGCGGGCTGTAGTTGGTTTTGTAGAATGTGATCGTGGGACGCTACCTGCCGTACCCCCTTGAGGGTAATCAATAACCTCCAAGTGCGCCCCTTTTGAGGCTGACCAATAACGTGCAACTACGACCCTTTGAAGCCAAAACTGGGGCGTACACCTATGCACGCACGCACGCACGCGAATATGCGTCTAACACAGCGGTAGGATCCTATTTAAGCTGGGGGTAATTACCCCCTTCGTGCAATTTCGGGGATACCTCGTGCTTGTTAAAGTATGGGTTTTTCAGTAATTAAAATTAATCATCACAACAAGGCTCTCGTAGCACACGACATTTTTGATTGGAGTTAACAAATTGTTTGGGTGGGTCCATCATTTGTACCCCATATTGGACCGAAATATGCCGTTTAAAAAACAAATTTCATAGAATTATATGGGGCATACGTGCACGCACGCACATATACATCTAACACAGCGGTAGGGTCCTATTTAAGCTTTCGTGCAATTAATTTTTGTGATAACTCATGCTTGTTAAAGTATGGGTTTTTCAGTAATTAAAATTAATCATCACAACAAGGCTCTCGTAGCACACGACATTGCATATTATTTGTACCTATTCAAATTTATGGGGACAGACCGGATAACAGCACCAAATTTTCTTGGTGCTTCCTTGAACAATAATATTTCACTTTTTGATTGGAGTCAGCAATTTTATGGGTGCGTTCATACGTTTTCACCCCGTCCATCATTTGTACCCCACATTGGACCGAAATATGCCGTTTTACTAATTTTTTTCATGGAATTATATGGGGCATACCAAATAAAAGCATCAACATGTTTTTGCAGCTTCCTTGAACAACACGATTTCAATTTTTGATCAGAATTAGCAAATGTTTTTGGTGGGTCCATAATGTTTCACCCCCTCCACTGAATCTTTAACCCTATGCCGATTCATTACACTTTCCCATAACATATATTACAGACAGGACAAATGTACCACACTTTTTTTCACCCCCAGATGAACCTATGTATGCCATTTTACTTAATTTATTTCATGGAATATGTGACAAACCGGAAAATGTCATCACATTTTTGGTATTTCCTTGAACAATACGTTTTCAATTTTGATACTAAGTCAGCACATTTTGGGTGCTTCCATGGGCCTGGATTATCAGAGTTTGAGTAAGAATACCTTCCCGAAGTTGAGAAAATTCAGCATCACGGGGATAGTTTCTTTATGGTAAGAACCGCCCGTGCGATCGGCATTGGCAAAGATTAATACAACAACAATGACTTATCGGTGATCGTTGACATCGTGCATTCCATCCATGTCCCATTAAAGAAGGGTCCAATCGCCCTCTACAAATGTCCTATATTACAGTCCAAAACCAAGCAGGAAAGATTTCAATGCTGAAGAATTTATTAACCTTGTTCTTTCGGTTATACTTATAGTCTTGCAACAAACAATCTTTAGATGTGTGCATTTTCCAGACAAGAGACTCTACCGTACCCTCCTTCCTTCCCACCTCCTTTCCACAACCATAACCACCACCATGTTTGATGAGTGCAGATACTGTTGTTATTCCTCACAGCATGAGACACCTAGTTAACTCCACAACCATAACCACCACCACGTTTGATGAGTGCAGACACTGTTGTTATTCCTCACATCATGAAACATTTAGTTAACTCCACAACCATAACCACCACCACGTTTGATGAGTGCAGAGCCTGTTGTTGTTCCTCACATCATGAAACACTTAGTTAACACCACAACCATAACCAACACCACGTTTGATGAGTGCAGACCCTATTGTTGTTCCTCACAGCATGACACACTTAGTTAACTCCACAACCATAACCACCACCACCATGTTTGATGAGTGCAGATACTGTTGTTATTCCTCACATCATGAAACACTTAGTTAACTCCACAACCATAACCACCACCACGTTTGATGAGTGCATACCCTGTTGTTGTTCCTCACATCATGAAACACTTAGTTAACTCCACAACCATAACCATCACCACGTTTGATGAGTGCAGATATTGTTGTTATTCCTCACATCATGAAACACTTAGTTAACTCCACAACCATAACCACCACCACGTTTGATGAGTGCAGATACTGTTGTTATTCCTCACATCATGAAACACTTAGTTAACTCCACAACCATAACCACCACCACGTTTGATGAGTGCAGATACTGTTGTTATTCCTCACATCATGAAACACTTAGTTATCTCCACAACCATAACCACCACCACGTTTGATGAGTGCAGCACTGTTGTTATTCCTCACATCATGAAACATTTAGTTAACTCCACAACCATAACCACCACCACGTTTGATGAGTGCAGACACTGTTGTTATTCCTCACATCATGAAACATTTAGTTAACTCCACAACCATAACCACCACCACGTTTGATGAGTGCAGACACTGGTGTTGTTCCTCACATCATGAAACACTTAGTTAACCCCACAACCATAACCACCACCACGTTTGATGAGTGCAGACCCTGTTGTTGTTCCTCACATCATGAAACACTTAGTTAACTCCACAACCATAACCAACACCACGTTTGATGAGTGCAGACCCTATTGTTGTTCCTCACAGCATGACACACTTAGTTAACTCCACAACCATAACCACCACCACCATGTTTGATGAGTGCAGATACTGTTGTTATTCCTCACAGCATGACACACTTAGCTAACTCCACAACCATAACCAACACCACGTTTGATGAGTGCAGACCCTGTTGTTGTTCCTCACATCATGAAACACTTAGTTAACTCCACAACCATAACCACCACCACGTTTGATGAGTGCATACCCTGTTGTTGTTCCTCACATCATGAAACACTTAGTTAACTCCACAACCATAACCATCACCACGTTTGATGAGTGCAGATACTGTTGTTATTCCTCACATCATGAAACACTTAGTTAACTCCACAACCATAACCACCACCATGTTTGATGAGTGCAGCACTGTTGTTATTCCTCACATCATGAAACATTTAGTTAACTCCACAACCATAACCACCACCATGTTTGATGAGTGCAGACCCTGTTGTTGTTCCTCACATCATGAAACATTTAGTTAACCCCACAACCATAACCACCACCACGTTTGATGAGTGCAGACACTGCTGTTATTCCTCACATCATAAAACACTTAGTTAACTCCTCAACCATAACCACCACCACGTTTGATGAGTGCAGACACTGTTGTTATTTCTCACATCATGAAACACTTAGTTAACTCCACAACCATAACCACCACCACGTTTGATGAGTGCAGATACTGTTGTTATTCCTCACATCATGAAACACTTACTTAACTTCACAACCATAACCACCACCACGTTTGATGAGTGCAGACCCTGTTGTTGTTCCTCACATCATGAAACACTTAGTTAACCCCACAACCATAACCACCACCACGTTTGATGAGTGCAGACACTGTTGTTAGTCCTCACATCATGAAACACTTAGTTTACTCCACAACCATAACCACCACCACGTTTGATGAGTGCAGGCCTTGTTGTTGTTCCTCACATCATGAAACACTTAGTTAACTCCACAACCATAACCACCACCACGTTTGATTAGTGCAGACCCTGTTGTTGTTCCTCACATCATGAAACACTTAGTTAACTCCACAACCATAACCACCACCACGTTTGATGAGTGCAGACACTGTTGTTGTTCCTCACATCATGAAACACTTAGTTAACTCCACAACCATAACCATCACCACGTTTGATGAGTGCAGATACTGTTGTTATTCCTCACATCATGAAACACTTAGTTAACTCCACAACCATAACCACCACCACGTTTGATGAGTGCAGATACTGTTGTTATTCCTCACATCATGAAACACTTAGTTAACTCCACAACCATAACCACCACCACGTTTGATGAGTTCAGATACTGTTGTTATTCCTCACATCATGAAACACTTAGTTAACTCCACAACCATAACCACCACCACGTTTGATGAGTGCAGATACTGTTGTTATTCCTCACATCATGAAACACTTACTTAACTTCACAACCATAACCACCACCACGTTTGATGAGTGCAGACCCTGTTGTTGTTCCTCACATCATGAAACACTTAGTTAACCCCACAACCATAACCACCACCACGTTTGATGAGTGCAGACACTGTTGTTAGTCCTCACATCATGAAACACTTAGTTTACTCCACAACCATAACCACCACCACGTTTGATGAGTGCAGGCCTTGTTGTTGTTCCTCACATCATGAAACACTTAGTTAACTCCACAACCATAACCACCACCACGTTTGATTAGTGCAGACCCTGTTGTTGTTCCTCACATCATGAAACACTTAGTTAACTCCACAACCATAACCACCACCACGTTTGATGAGTGCAGACACTGTTGTTGTTCCTCACATCATGAAACACTTAGTTAACTCCACAACCATAACCATCACCACGTTTGATGAGTGCAGATACTGTTGTTATTCCTCACATCATGAAACACTTAGTTAACTCCACAACCATAACCACCACCATGTTTGATGAGTGCAGCACTGTTGTTATTCCTCACATCATGAAACATTTAGTTAACTCCACAACCATAACCACCACCATGTTTGATGAGTGCAGACCCTGTTGTTGTTCCTCACATCATGAAACATTTAGTTAACTCCACAACCATAACCACCACCACGTTTGATGAGTGCAGACACTGCTGTTATTCCTCACATCATAAAACACTTAGTTAACTCCTCAACCATAACCACCACCACGTTTGATGAGTGCAGACACTGTTGTTATTTCTCACATCATGAAACACTTAGTTAACTCCACAACCATAACCACCACCACGTTTGATGAGTTCAGATACTGTTGTTATTCCTCACATCATGAAACACTTAGTTAACTCCACAACCATAACCACCACCACGTTTGATGAGTGCACACCCTGTTGTTATTCCTCACATCATGAAACACTTAGTTAACTCCACAACCATAACCAACACCACGTTTGATGAGTGCAGACCCTATTGTTGTTCCTCACAGCATGACACACTTAGTTAACTCCACAACCATAACCACCACCACCATGTTTGAAGAGTGCAGATACTGTTGTTATTCCTCATAGCATGACACACTTAGTTAACTCCACAACCATAACCAACACCACGTTTGATGAGTGCAGACCCTGTTGTTGTTCCTCACATCATGAAACACTTAGTTAACTCTACAACCATAACCACCACCACGTTTGATGAGTGCATACCCTGTTGTTGTTCCTCACATCATGAAACACTTAGTTAACTCCACAACTATAACCATCACCACGTTTGATGAGTGCAGATACTGTTGTTATTCCTCACATCATGAAACACTTAGTTAACTCCACAACCATAACCACCACCACGTTTGATGAGTGCAGATACTGTTGTTATTCCTCACATCATGAAACACTTAGTTAACTCCACAACCATAACCACCACCACGTTTGATGAGTGCAGATACTGTTGTTATTCCTCACATCATGAAACACTTACTTAACTTCACAACCATAACCACCACCATGTTTGATGAGTACAGCACTGTTGTTATTCCTCACATCATGAAACATTTAGTTAACTCCACAACCATAACCACCACCATGTTTGATGAGTGCAGACACTGCTGTTATTCCTCACATCATAAAACACTTAGTTAACTCCACAACCATAACCACCACCACGTTTGATGAGTGCAGACCCTGTTGTTATTTCTCACATCATGAAACACTTAGTTAACTCCACAACCATAACCACCACCACGTTTGATGAGTGCAGATACTGTTGTTATTCCTCACATCATGAAACACTTAGTTAACTCCACAACCATAACCAACACCACGTTTGATGAGTGCAGACCCTGTTGTTGTTCCTCACATCATGAAACACTTAGTTAACTCCACAACCATAACCATCACCACGTTTGATGAGTGCAGATACTGTTGTTATTCCTCACATCATGAAACACTTAGTTTACTCCACAACCATAACCACCACCACGTTTGATGAGTGCAGGCCTTGTTGTTGTTCCTCACATCATGAAACACTTAGTTAACTCCACAACCATAACCACCACCACGTTTGATGAGTGCAGACACTGTTGTTATTCCTCACATCATGAAACATTTAGTTAACTCCACAACCATAACCACCACCACGTTTGATGAGTGCAGACACTGTTGTTATTTCTCACATCATGAAACACTTAGTTAACTCCACAACCATAACCACCACCACGTTTGATGAGTGCAGATACTGTTGTTATTCCTCACATCATGAAACACTTACTTAACTTCACAACCATAACCACCACCATGTTTGATGAGTGCAGCACTGTTGTTATTCCTCACATCATGAAACATTTAGTTAACTCCACAACCATAACCACCACCATGTTTGATTAGTGCAGACACTGCTGTTATTCCTCACATCGTAAAACACTTAGTTAACTCCACAACCATAACCACCACCACGTTTGATGAGTGCAGACACTGCTGTTATTCCTCACATCATAAAACACTTAGTTAACTCCACAACCATAACCACCACCACGTTTGATGAGTGCAGACCCTGTTGTTATTTCTCACATCATGAAACACTTAGTTAACTCCACAACCATAACCACCACCACGTTTGATGCGTGCAGATACTGTTGTTATTCCTCACATCATGAAACACTTAGTTAACTCCACAACCATAACCACCACCACGTTTGATGAGTGCAGACCCTGTTGTTGTTCCTCACATCATGAAACACTTAGTTAACCCCACAACCATAACCACCACCACGTTTGATGAGTGCAGACCCTGTTGTTGTTCCTCACATCATGAAACACTTAGTTAACTCCACAACCATAACCAACACCACGTTTGATGAGTGCAGACCCTATTGTTGTTCCTCACAGCATGACACACTTAGTTAACTCCACAACCACAACCACCACCACCATGTTTGATGAGTGCAGATACTGTTGTTATTCCTCACAGCATGACACACTTAGTTAACTCCACAACCATAACCAACACCACGTTTGATGAGTGCAGACCCTGTTGTTGTTCCTCACATCATGAAACACTTAGTTAACTCCACAACCATATCCACCACCACGTTTGATGAGTGCATACCCTGTTGTTGTTCCTCACATCATGAAACACTTAGTTAACTCCACAACCATAACCATCACCACGTTTGATGAGTGCAGATACTGTTGTTATTCCTCACATCATGAAACACTTAGTTAACTCCACAACCATAACCACCACCACGTTTGATGAGTGCAGATACTGTTGTTATTCCTCACATCATGAAACACTTAGTTAACTCCACAACCATAACCACCACCACGTTTGATGAGTGCAGATACTGTTGTTATTCCTCACATCATGAAACACTTAGTTAACTCCACAACCATAACCACCACCACGTTTGATGAGTGCAGATACTGTTGTTATTCCTCACATCATGAAACACTTAGTTAACTCCACAACCATAACCACCACCATGTTTGATGAGTGCAGCACTGTTGTTATTCCTCACATCATGAAACATTTAGTTAACTCCACAACCATAACCACCACCATGTTTGATGAGTGCAGACACTGCTGTTATTCCTCACATCATAAAACACTTAGTTAACTCCACAACCATAACCACCACCACGTTTGATGAGTGCAGACACTGTTGTTATTTCTCACATCATGAAACACTTAGTTAACTCCACAACCATAACCACCACCACGTTTGATGAGTGCAGATACTGTTGTTATTCCTCACATCATGAAACACTTACTTAACTTCACAACCATAACCACCACCACGTTTGATGAGTGCAGACCCTGTTGTTGTTCCTCACATCATGAAACACTTAGTTAACCCCACAACCATAACCACCACCACGTTTGATGAGTGCAGACACTGTTGTTAGTCCTCACATCATGAAACACTTAGTTTACTCCACAACCATAACCACCACCACGTTTGATGAGTGCAGGCCTTGTTGTTGTTCCTCACATCATGAAACACTTAGTTAACTCCACAACCATAACCACCACCACGTTTGATTAGTGCAGACCCTGTTGTTGTTCCTCACATCATGAAACACTTAGTTAACTCCACAACCATAACCACCACCACGTTTGATGAGTGCAGACACTGTTGTTGTTCCTCACATCATGAAACACTTAGTTAACTCCACAACCATAACCATCACCACGTTTGATGAGTGCAGATACTGTTGTTATTCCTCACATCATGAAACACTTAGTTAACTCCACAACCATAACCACCACCACGTTTGATGAGTGCAGATACTGTTGTTATTCCTCACATCATGAAACACTTAGTTAACTCCACAACCATAACCACCACCACGTTTGATGAGTTCAGATACTGTTGTTATTCCTCACATCATGAAACACTTAGTTAACTCCACAACCATAACCACTACCACGTTTGATGAGTGCACACCCTGTTGTTATTCCTCACATCATGAAACACTTAGTTAACTCCACAACCATAACCACCACCACGTTATGTTGAGTGCAGACTCTGTTGTTGTTCCTCAAATCATGAAACACTTGGTTAACCCCACAACCATAACCACCACCACGTTTGATGAGTGCAGACCCTGTTGTTGTTCCTCACATCATGAAACACTTAGTTAACTCCACAACCATAACCACCACCACGTTTGATGAGTGCAGACACTGTTGTTGTTCCTCACATCATGAAACACTTAATTAACTCCACAACCATAACCATCACCACGTTTGATGAGTGCAGATACTGTTGTTATTCCTCACATCATGAAACACTTAGTTAACTCCACAACCATAACCACCACCACGTTTGATGAGTGCAGATACTGTTGTTATTCCTCACATCATGAAACACTTAGTTAACTCCACAACCATAACCACCACCACGTTTGATGAGTTCAGATACTGTTGTTATTCCTCACATCATGAAACACTTAGTTAACTCCACAACCATAACCACTACCACGTTTGATGAGTGCACACCCTGTTGTTATTCCTCACATCATGAAACACTTAGTTAACTCCACAACCATAACCACCACCACGTTATGTTGAGTGCAGACTCTGTTGTTGTTCCTCAAATCATGAAACACTTGGTTAACCCCACAACCATAACCACCACCACGTTTGATGAGTGCAGACCCTGTTGTTGTTCCTCACATCATGAAACACTTAGTTAACTCCACAACCATAACCACCACCACGTTTGATGAGTGCAGACCCTGTTGTTGTTCCTCACATCATGAAACACTTAGTTAACTCCACAACCATAACCACCACTATGTTTGATGAGTGCAGATACTGTTGTATATATATATATATATGTATATATATATATGTATATATATATATATGTATATATATATATATATATATACATATATATATATATATGTATATATATACTGAACTGTGGCAAAATGACGGTATATTTCGGCTCGGGGGATGGGGTAAATTATTGACCCACCCACTAAACTTGCTGACTCCTATCAACAAATCAAAGCGAATGGCACATGGAATACAAAAAACTCCGTTCGTGATGTAAATCAACCCATATCCAATGGAGAAATGTGGTAAAACGGCTGATCTTTTAATTGATTACAGGTGAAAGATAATGACGTCTTAACAGTTGGTGAAGTTAACCTGATTGTGTCCATATCCAATGGAGAAATGTTGCAAAACGGTCGATTTTTGTTGATAAGGGGTGAAGAAAAACGGACCCACCCAAAAAATTTTTGACTCCGATCAAACAGGTAAAGTTAACAACAAAGGGAAGCAGAGAAAAACGTTTGGCGACGTTTCCCGGACTGTGTCCATATCCAATGGAGAACTATAGTAAAACGGCAGATTTGGTTTGATAGGGGGTGAAAAATATTGGACCCACCCAAAATAATTGCTGAATCCAATCAAAAAGTTAAAGTTAACAACCAAAGGAAGCTGAAGAAAAAGTGTTGTACTTTAATCCCCATAGCCATAAAATATGTTGCTAAGGTACCTGACTAAATGATGTGGAATGACAGACAAGAAGTGGAGTACCGGTATGCCTCATACTGAAACTGAAAGTAGGAAGTCCCGGAGAGGATTTTATCAAACCATGTCTACTTGAAACACATCGAGGCTATATATTTATACGACTTGCTTTGTGCCAATAAATTGTCCTTAAACATTAAAAAGACACACTTTTGCATATTTAGTTCATCACATAGCAAATACCAGGTAAATCATTGTATTAACATAAAAAGGGGAGTTATTAATCATGTTGGTAAACATAACAAGGAAGAAACAGTGAAGTTATTGGGAATACATATTGATAGACATTTAACATGGAATAAACATATTAATTCAATCAGTTCTAAAATGTCTAGAGCAATTTTTGCAATTAATAGATTGAAAAATGTTCTGCCACATAATGCTTTAAAAACCCTCTATTTTATCTTAATTCAAAGTCATTTAACTTACGGTGCACAAGTATGGGGAAATGGAAATACTGTAAGGAAGTTAGAAATTTTACAAAAAACGCCACCCAGAACACATTTTTCATCTAGGTTACCTGAACATAATTTCATAAACATATGGAGTAGTCTTGATTATAAGATACAAAACATTAAATCTAGACCAAAAAAAGTTTTATTATGAAAATAATATATAGACAGCCATCTCAACTATGTTCGTTTCTTAAATCTCAGATGTGTGGAGTGCAGTTAGAGGTGTTTTATATCTACGCTAGATCCGATAGATTTCATACAGTTATTATCTATAATATGGTTTTTATTATTATTCATTCCATCATGTAGTATTTATCACATTATGTAACCATTATAGTTCTTTTGACCAAAGGTGGCTCTTGTGTTTACATCATTCTATATCAGAAGACATAGTCCTGCTTGTTAGGATTTTTGGGGAATTCTGTACAGTGAGTCTTACTGAGTAAAACATATTTTGAACTTGTTATGCCAGATATCCAATTTCCATGGCATGACTATTCTAAGTCTCAGTTTATTTAACAATAAATAACATTGCACCTTAGTTAATGAATTTGGGCAGTAGTGTATGTTAGGTAGTTGATAGGATATATAGGAAATATTGCACATAAGTGCATTGAAGTATGTTGTTGTAACCTTAGGTGATAAAACAATTAAATAGCATATATAAACAGACCAGTTTTTTAATTCCAGCATCTCGGTTAAAACTTGACAACTTAAACACATCAATCAAAAACCGCCTGAATTACAGACTAGTGTCATGTTGCCAATGCAACTGGGTAACAGAATATTCCCATTATCACATGTATTGTTATTCTGCATTGTTGCTCTCCCCTCTGTCCCTAAAAGCCGGGATGAGGCTGGCATCGATATGGGTCCTCAATTATTTAGTTTTACTTGTTACATTGCTAACATCTCCACCACCCATCTCCACTCCCCGGTCCCTTGATCTCCACTTCCTCCCAATCCAACCAAGTCTGTCTTCACACAATCCTCCCATCTTCCTCTTCTCCTGTCATCTACTCTCTCCGTTGACCGTTCCCTTCCATTCGTTCCATGTGTCTAGCCAATGTTCACTGACTCCTCATTAGCGTCCTCCTAAAGCTCTCTTTTCACTCCTGCATTTCCTCCCACCCAGTATTGCATGTGTACATATTTGTTTTTTATATTAAACTTAATACTGATTCGTTCACTTTGTAGGAATGCAAACGATGCTGCATCACCAACAAACGCAACGCCGATAACTTGAATTCACCCTCTGGGTTCCTGCATGGTGGATTCTGGGTAAAAGTGAATATTGCGAAAGCATCGCTTATCATGTAACTCTGTCAGCCTGCTGCTGTAATGGACACATCAGGTGGAATGGGAAAACAAGACGACGACTGATACTAACAAGCGACCTCACTCAAATCACACCCTAGATCTCACTGCAGGCACGTAACACACAGTTGTACTGCATGTCAGCAATTCTGTTGTGTTCTGCGTCTGCCCTTGTACGCTTTATAGATGCACGATGGCATTAATGTCAACGGTGGCTCCTTATCATGATGCCATCATTTCGTTGTTGCCTGCCATTGTCTGTTAATGCAGCGTGGCTGTTGGCACACTCCCAACAGAACTGTTTCACTGTGATACGTACGTAATTATGATTAACCAGCAAATGTAAAATTTAGGTTAAGGATATTGATTTTTTTTTATTTAATAGAAAAAACGCAATTGTTTTCTATCCTGTTAGTTTTATCACTGAAATGGTTATTAACAAATGATTTGGTATAGTATGTTTTATTTACAAATAATTACAAATAAATCTCTTATTCATTCACTGGTTAGGTTTACAATAATGTACTACAAAAATGCATATTGCTCCATCTACACAGAGTGCTCTATGGTGGTTTCCATCACAAGATAACCTAAAGTAGAGATAATTTAAATAAATAATAATACAATAACTATATGACAAAGGTAGATGTATTGCAGAACATTTTCTATTTTTTTTAATTTAAAACAAGACCTGTCTGATTCCTTAGGAATAGTGGTTAGTGTCAAGAGAAGGCAGCAGCACTGCATCAACAGACATAGTCATATAGCAATTACACTTTGTCACTTAATTGAAGTAACTATCATCTAAAATTCCAATCACATGGGTATGCTATAGTTCCAGTTAGCTTCCATTCTGACAGTATACTTGAGATCCACGATGTCGGTTCTTCAAACTTTTTATTTAATTATAATTTCTCTAGTGTTTTCAATGTTACTTGCAATTTTTGTACTGTAGAACCTTTCTTGCTACATTCTGCTATGGCGTGGCTGTGGCTTGTTCAGTCTTCATTCAGGTCTGACAACCCATCAGATGTTGCTGACGTCACCACAGGCAGGGCCGCTGAGCGTGCCCAATCCTTTAGCACGCAGCAGTGCGGCCTGTAGTTTCAGACTGTACATGAAATTGCAATTGTGCAATTTTTATTTTTTATATCACCATCAAGATAATAGTCTTATCTACAAGTTTGTCCTTGTATGCACACAGGAATTGTATAAACTTTTTGAGTTATTGTCGTTTGAACATCAAGTATGCTCAACCTTGCATTATATCTTCTGCCGTGTAAACATTACAGGATTAAGTATTCGCAATGTGCAAATGGCAATAACTCAAAAACTAAAAACAAATCCTGGGTACATCCAGCGACAAACTTGTAGATAAGGTTATTTGTTTTCCACCCTTGTTTCCTCGACTGAATCTTTGCTTAGCCTTCTGAAGTTTCCTCCTACCTAGCTGCCATTACCATGTTTTATGTAGCATGCTAATTTGCTGTGCTATTTCAAATAGTTGTTTAAGTGGAATTGACTTAGCTTAGATGTGGTTATTGTAAACGGCTGAAGTTATTGAATGGAATAAGTGTGTGTGCACAACCAGTTGTGTATGGATACGAGGCACCAGCAGGGATCGAACCTGCCACTCACAACACAGTTCAACAGTTCTTAAACAAACAAATTACATAGTATGTCTGCATTTACAACACAATACTCTAACAGCATTCAGTCACAAATATATTGTTACTAGTGATGCACTTTTAGACGTTCACAAAACAGCGCTCACCCTTGTTCGTCATCACCCCATTCAATGTGACCCTGTGTGACTGGCCGCGAGTACTGTATAAATGCCTGTCAACTCTCTGTCTTCTTCAAACTAGCCGATGGGTAGCTTTCATAATCCCACCACTACTCAACCATAGCTTCTGAAATGACACCATGTATGTGTGCATGCGTGTGTGCATGTGTGTGGCATTTGGCCCTGTCCACTGTGCATATCAGTCAACTTTCTACATCCCCAGGAGAGGCATACTTAAAGCAATCTTATCAGCCCACCCTTTATGTTATCTGCTGAGGGAGTAGAACGTTGTCACATTGTGCAGGTGACTTGTGAAAGAACCTGCATTAGTAGTTATTAGGGCCCGGCTGGCCCCGTGCAGAGCCAAAGATCAAAGGAACATCAAAGGGTTTCGGGGCAGTAGCCCCGTTTTGGCTCTTTACTTATAAAAAAGAAATTATTAATAACCTGTCATAAAAATCTACTTATAAAAAAACCTCTTATCTTAATTGGTTTTTGACAGCTTTACTTATAAAAAAGTTTGATTGATGACCGTACCGCCGACCCACCGAGGCATGCCGCCTGTTCTTCTAAGTACATTAGAGCTGCCCTCTAGTGGCTATACTTGCTATAATAACGTAGAAGGTAGCGCCTCTAGTGTAAGAATGAGTAATCCATTAGAGCTGACCTCTAGTGGTTATACTTAGACGATAACGTAGACGGTAGCGCCTCTAGTGTAAAAATGAGTAATCAGTCATTTAAGCGTAAGGAGGTTATATAATAATAATAATAATATAACTTCTATTGCGCCTAAATCCTTGGAAACCAAGCTCAGATGCGCATCAAAACAAAAGGGTTGGTCAATCTCAAAGTCCATAAGTAGTTTTCCAGTTGTCAACAGTTGGGTCAAGGCGCTAGGGAGCTACGGTGGATAAGCAAGGTTGTAAAGATACGTTTTTAAATGACGACGGAATTTTGTAATATTTTCAACTGATCCAACACTAAGAGGAAGCATATTCCATAGAGTTGGTGCAGCAACAGAAAAAGCCCTAGTTCCAATGTTAGTGTTGACTCTAGGAACAAAAAGTAGGTCAGAACTAGATGATCGAAGCTGGATAGATTTTCTTACAGGAGTAAGCAATAAATGCAAATAAGATGGTTGCTTATTGGACAGTGCCTGATATGTAATGGTACAGATCTTAAAAAGTATACGATATCGTACAGGAAGCCAATGTAAAGACTTCAAAAGTGGCACAGAGCGAGAAAAACGAGGAGATCTTGTAACTACTCTTGCTAGACAATTTTGGACACGCTGAAGTTTTGTGATATCCTTGCTAGCGATATTATAAAGGAGGGAATTGCAATAGTCAATTCTGCTGCTAACAAGCGCTGTTGCAATAGTCTTAGCAACAGAAAATGACATATACCGGCGAATACGGCGAAGATCACGAATATGATAAAAACAGCAGCGACATGTTTGAGATATATGTTGTCGGAAATTGAAGTTTCTATCAAAGATTACTCCTAGATTCCGCACCGAGGTTACTGGCGTGATGTACTGATTCAAAATACGCGTAGGGAAAAAACCATCCAGTTTACAACGCTGCATTCGAGTACCAATAATGATCAATTCAGTTTTATTTGCATTTAATTTCAACTTGCTGTCAGTCATCCAATGGAAGATATCTTGAAGGCAATCACTAAGTTGGTTAAGGGAGCGATTTGTATCCGGGGTAGCCAACGAAATGTAGATCTGAGTATCATCAGCATAAAGATGATGATCTAAGTTATGTTTTTGTATAACAGAGCTTAGTGGCGTGGTGTAAAGAGTAAAAAGCAAAGGCCCAAGAACAGAACCCTGGGGAACACCAAATAAAGCCGGCAGTGCAGCTGAAAAGCAGTTCCCAATCTTTATAGTTTGGTATCTATCAGTTAGATACGAAGAAAACCAGCTTAGAGCTGTGCCAGATATGCCGTACCACTTTAATAGGCGTTCAATGAGAATGCTGTGATCAATCGTGTCAAACGCGGCAGAGAGATCTAGTAAGGTAAGTGCAGTCACTTTACCATTATTAATGTTCATGGTAATGTCATTATGAACCTTTAAAAGGGCAGTCTCTGTTGAATGAAACTGCTTATATGCTGATTGTGACACATTAGTTAAGACATTTGTGCTAATGTGAGACCTTAGACGACTTGCTACAACCTTTTCTAGTATTTTGGAAATGAAGCTGAGATTAGAAATAGGTCTATAACTGTTTAGGTCTTGCTTAGGCAGAGATGACTTCTTAAGAAGTGGTGTGACATGGGCGTATTTAAAATCATCAGGATAACATCCAGAGCAAAGTGATGCATTTATAATATTTGTTATAGGTCCAATTAGTGTATCGAGACATGCTTTTAGCAGTATTGTTGGGAATGGATCAAGTGCACAAGATTGATTTGGGGAGGACATAATTATTTTCCTAACTTCATCAACTGTTGCAGGTTCAAATGATACAAGTTGAGAATTTACTTGTGGAAAGTCCACACTGACATTACTTATATTATGACGTGGGAAAGCAGAACGAATGATACTGATTTTATTCTTGAAGTGACTAGAGAACGAATCACATAGAGACTTAATTGACACATGATCAGGTAACGATGGAGTAGGCCGTCTGTGTAGAATGTTATTGATGCAGTTCCATAACTGACGCGGATTATCAGACTTATTTATGACCATATCTGTAAAATAATCTGATTTAGCTTTAGCCATTTGTCTGTTACAGAGGTGACATTGCTTAGAATAACGCAATCTATCTAATGGCGAGCGTGATTTGCGCCATACACGCTCTAAATAACGATGACGCCTTTTAGATAGTATAATTTCGGAAGTCATTCATGGAGCCGGTGGCCTTTCTGACACCCATTTGGATTTTATAGGTGCATGTTTGTCAAGTAGTGCATTGAGTACTTGACAGTACTGTTTATATAAGTCAGATATATGTTTTTTTGGATCTGTGATAAGGTCAGATATAAGGATATCAGCCATTAAAGCTGTAATGTCAATCCTATGAATGGCTCTGTAAGACACATTGTGTTTCGATTGTAAAGGGGCTATAGAACCATTAATATTGGCAATGACAGTATGGTGGTTATACACGAGGGCTAACGTAGAAGGTAGCGCCTCTAGTGCAAGAATGAGTGGTGTATTAATTGCATATGCTGTGAGCTGGTTGTTTTATTCTCTCGCTTACCCGTACAAGCTGTAGTCGGCGATGAAATACAACGGCGGCTGCTGGTGTCGCTAATGATGACGATATTGGTGACCTATGACTTTGACGCCGTCGGTGCCTAGCTGTAAGTGGGCGTGCATAAATGATGACGATATTGGTGACCTATGACGCCGTCGGTGCCCTACTTAAGCCTAGCTGTAAGCGATTTGCCGTGAGGCACAACGCTAAGAGACGATATTGGTGACCTACGACTTTGACGCCGTCGGTGCCTAGTTAAGCCTAGCTGTAAGCGATTTTCCGTGAGGCGGAACGCGCTAAAAATATAGACTGCCGCCGACTGGGGAACACTACTGATTCATACCGTAACCTAGGTAGAAATAAGACTGGTTTCTAATAAGGGTGCTGTATTTTTAAGCTGAAGTTGACTTTATAGTGGATTATTATGCACGAGTAGTTGGAATATTACGACGAGGACTATATTGTGAACATAGGAAAGGAGATGGTAAGCGATATATTTTTATTAATGCATTTTATAATGTTTAATATCCTCCATAGTCCATAGGAGGTCTGCCACCGGAGTACGATGAGCGAGGGGGCCCTGTGTAAGGGGGAGCACTAAAAATATAGAGTGACGCTGACTGGGGAACACTACTGATTCATACCGTAACCTAGGTAGAAATAAGACTGGTTTCTAATAAGGGTGCTGTATTTTTAAGCTGAAGTTGACTTTATAGTGGATTATTATGCACGAGTAGTTGGAATATTACGACGAGGACTATATTGTGAACATAGGAAAGGAGATGTTTTATTTGTTTTGCCTTCCAAATGTTTCTCAAAAATGACTAGTGCATGCGTGGTGCGTGCGTGTTTTTGTGTATGCATGTGTTTGTATGTGTGTGATTGTGTGTGCGTGCGTGCCTACCTGGTACGTGTGATACAGGTAGGCATATGGTGTCTTTCGAATTTCTGTCGTTTTAGCTAACGTTGTGTTTTTAGTGAAGTAAATATAGGCGTTATTGCTAGTACAATATATTTGGCCGACGAGATGCGTCACTGTTCTGGGAACAAAGGTGTTATTTATTTCTTAGAGGTGCCCGCATTATAATTGGAAAAAACCCTGCCCACAATATGAACTAAATGCAACTATAATTGAGATGACGTACACACGAGTGTGCATGTGTATGGGTACTCGGTATGTTAAACTTTTCCTTCTAGACGATTTGCATAGCAGACACCAAAAGTATGGAGTCATGTTTTAAAACATCGTCAACATACCTATAAGTAGTGTAGACTATATTTAATAATGGACGCCTTTCTAACCGTATTTACGCAGACGTATAGCTCTAGGCGCAATACTTATGGAGAACACTTGACAGACGGAACTAACGATACGTAGGGCGAAACACACAACTAATTGTTAATTGTATTGACCGCGAATAGGAAAATATTGTGACAAATAAAACATGGTCCGAATCGTATCAATGTTCAGTGAACAACTGAATATAAACCAAAGTACGGACGCCAACACAATTACAAAGACACGGTCCTACCTTCCGAGCCGATTATCCGGGATCAGCGTCAGTAGTGGTGAATCCGAGTTCTGGATGCAATTAAGTTTCTCCGCACCGCAAAGAAGAAAGACACTGGATAACCAACATTGATATCGATCGCCGGTGTTGGAGGTTCACTACATTCACAGCCCAGATACCATAACATTTTCCGTCTTGGGCCAAGGTTGGCAGAAAATGACAGCCTATAGTTTGGAATGCCAACATGTTGATAGGCCAGTTCTAGGCCAAGCACCGGAACTGCCATTGTTGGAGCAACATTGGCCCGATCTTACCCCAATGTTGGCTGCCAACATTGGCCCAATATAATAACATACATTATAATAATAATATATTTTATTTAATATAGCGCCAGATCCAATTATAAATTGTTCGTGGCGCTTTACAGCATGTAGAACCCAGATAGAGGTAATATTGATGGCTAAATAAACATGCGTTTTCTAAAAGAAATTCTTAAAAAATAAATATTAATAAAATACAAATAAATACAGTAATTAAATCAATATACTAAAATAATGATCATAGCTACAGTTCTATGTCAAAATAAGACATTGTCAAATCATTTAACTGAACTAATGTACATGTAGGTATAAAATACATATATAAATAGGTTAATTAATACATAAGATATAAAACAAATCAATGCAGAGACTAAACTATGCCACATTGGACAAGAACGAGAGTCACCGCAAACGAACTGTCCCCAGCTTTGACATGAGTCCGCAGGACCGTTAACATGTTATTGTTGGTAGAGCGCAGGGCTCTTGTTGGTTTGTATAGGCATACAAGGTCGCATAAATATTTCGGGGTATCGCCATGTACAGCTTTATATGTAAACACTAATAGCTTAAAGTCGATTCTGTGTGCTACAGGCAACCAGTGAAGACTGCACAACAGAGGCATGGCGCTGTCACTCCGTGGGTGGCGTAGGATTCTGTGTGCTACAGGCAACCAGTGAAGAATGAACAACAGAGGCATGGCACTGTCACTCCGTGGGCGGCGTAGGATTCTGTGTGCTACAGGCAACCAGTGAAGAATGAACAACAAAGGCATGGCGCTGTCACTCCATGGGCAGTGTAGGATTCTGTGTGCTACAGGCAGCCAGTGAAGAATGCACAACAAAGGCATGGCGCTGTCACTCCGTGGGTGGCGTAGGATTCTGTGTGCTATAGGCAACCAGTGAAGAATGAACAACAAAGGCATGGCGCTGTCACTCCGTGGGTGGCGTAGGATTCTGTGTGCTACAGGCAACCAGTGAAGAATGCACAACAAAGGCATGGCGCTGTCACTCCGTGGGTGACGTAGGATTCTGTGTGCTACAGGCAACCAGTGAAGAATGCACAACAGAGGCATGGCGCTGTCACTCTGTGGGCGGCGTAGGATTCTGTGTGCTACAGGCAACCAGTGAAGACTGCACAACAGAGGCATGGCGCTGTCACTCCGTGGGCGGCGTAGGATTCTGTGTGCTACAGGCAACCAGTGAAGACTGCACAACAGAGGCATGGCGCTGTCACTCCGTGGGCGGCGTAGGATTCTGTGTGCTACAGGCAACCAGTGAAGACTGCACAACAGAGGCATGGCGCTGTCACTCCGTGGGCGGCATAGGATTCTGTGTGCTACAGGCAACCAGTGAAGACTGCACAACAGAGGCATGGCGCTGTCACTCCGTGGGCGGCGTAGGATTCTGTGTGCTACAGGCAACCAGTGAAGACTGCACAACAGAGGCATGGCGCTGTCACTCCGTGGGCGGCGTAGGATTCTGTGTGCTACAGGCAACCAGTGAAGAATGCACAACAAAGGCATGGCGCTGTCACTCCGTGGGCGGCGTAGGATTCTGTGTGCTACAGGCAACCAGTGAAGACTGCACAACAGAGGCATGGCACTGTCACTCCGTGGGTGGCGTAGGATTCTGTGTGCTACAGGCAACCAGTGAAGACTGCACAACAGAGGCATGGCACTGTCACTCCGTGGGTGGCGTAGGATTCTGTGTGCTACAGGCAACCAGTGAAGAATGAACAACAAAGGCATGGCACTGTCACTCCGTGGGCGGCGTAGGATTCTGTGTGCTACAGGCAACCAGTGAAGAATGAACAACAAAGGCATGGCACTGTCACTCCGTGGGTGGCGTAGGATTCTGTGTGCTACAGGCAACCAGTGAAGACTGCACAACAGAGGCATGGCGCTGTCACTCCATGGGCGGCGTAGGATTCTGTGTGCTACAGGCAACCAGTGAAGAATGTACAACAAAGGCATGGCACTGTCACTCCGTGGGCGGCGTAGGATTCTGTGTGCTACAGGCAACCAGTGAAGAATGCACAACAAAGACATGGCACTGTCACTCCGTGGGCGGCGTAGGATTCTGTGTGCTACAGGCAACCAGTGAAGACTGCACAACAAAGACATGGCGCTGTCACTCCGTGGGCGGCGTAGGATTCTGTGTGCTACAGGCAACCAGTGAAGACTGCACAACAAAGACATGGCGCTGTCACTCCGTGGGCGGCGTAGGATTCTGTGTGCTACAGGCAACCAGTGAAGAATGCAAACAGAGGCATGGCGCTGTCACTCCGTGGGCGGCGTAGGATTCTGTGTGCTACAGGCAACCAGTGAAGAATGCACAACAGAGGCATGGCACTGTCACTCCGTGGGCGGCGTAGGATTCTGTGTGCTACAGGCAACCAGTGAACACTGCACAACAAAGGCATGGCGCTGTCACTCCGTGGGCGGCGTAGGATTCTGTGTGCTACAGGCAACCAGTGAAGACTGCACAACAAAGGCATGGCACTGTCACTCTGCAGTCGAGCGATGTTGTTGACAGAAATGCCGTATAGAAGTGAATTGCAGTAATCAAGCCGTGATGTAATAATGGCGTTGACGACACGTTCCTTTGTCGTCGTTGGGAGATAACGACTCATCTGGTTAATATGGCGCAGGTGAAATGAGCACACACTGACGATGCTTGAAACTTGCTTCTTAAAATCGAGGTGGCGATCCATAACGACACCAAGGTTACGAACATATCTAGAGGCAGTAATCGTAACATCTCCTATGCGTATCACACAGCCGTCAATAAGCGCAGCAGCAATCTTTGGCACTACGGGAAGATATTCCGTTTTATTGTTGTTCATGCACATGTAGTTTGATGTTATCCAAAGATTTACAATATCTAGACACTCCTCCATACGTCGCAGATTAGCAGCCAACGCAGTCGAGGTGAGGTCAAAATGGCAGTACAATTGCAGCCATTGTGAACAAATCATTGGCAACGTCAGTGGTACACGTGTGTTTCAAACGTGCAACTGTGAGATCATTGCTTAAAAGCCGGGCCTCGATAAGGAAGTTCTGAATAATTATTGGCCTGTGTAAAACCCGCCATACGTGTCGAAACTTGTCGAGAAAGTGGTTGAACACCGTTTGAAAGATCACTTGGACATCAACAATCTACACGATATTCACCAATCAGCGTACTGCAATGATTACTCAACCGAGACAGCTCTAGTGAAAGTCCAGAACGACATCGCAGAAGCTCTTGATCAAAAACGTGTAGTCGTCTTGGTCATGCTGGATCTGTCCAGTGCGTTTGATGTCATCGACCATGGCATCATGGTAAAGCGTTTTTAACACTCATTTGGCGTGATTGCAGAAGCCCTGGATTGGATGAGATCCTACATTAGTGGCAGAACACAATGTGTATCGGATCGGCCTCGCAACTTCATTTAACGCACATATATGTTGCGGTGTGCCACAAGGATATGTGTTGGGACCGAAACTGTACTGCGACCAGTCCGCCGAATGGAGGATCTGTTACAAGGATGATCTCATCCGAGGTAGAATGAGAGAGGAACCTCTTGTAAGCAGAGGAAGCAGTGGAACCATGGAAGAAGTAATGGTTGAACATGTTGTAATGGCAGAAAGATTTACAACTGTAAAACTGCTCCTGTAACAAAACAAGTAGTCACTGGACAAGTTGTAACAGGGGAACTGTTTGTAATTGTAAAATGTTCATGTAATGGAAGAAATTGTTAATAAATGTAATATCACTGTTGTAATAATTACAATGAGAGACAAGCTTCTGCAACAAAACATTACATTCTTACAAGTTACTGGTGTTGACATACATAAGATATCCATAGAAGAAAGTGATAATAATTGTACTTAACCAATATTTTAGCAACATTTCCACTACAAAAATGTCACCAACTAACATATTATTATCAGTTTTACCTCTGTCTGTTGAAATATGAAAATGCATTGAAGTTTCTTGAATTTAATATTACAGATAATTTTCATAAATAAATGGTCCCCGTCACCTACATAGATATGGTCCTGTCACCTACTATCAATGGTCCTTGTTACCTACATATCAATGGTCCCTGTCACCAACATATCTATGGTCCCTGTCACCTATCTATCAATGGTCCATGTCACCTACATATATGGTCCCTGTCACCTACATATCAATGGTCCCTGTCACACACATATATCTATGGTCCCTGTCACCTACATATCTATGATCCCTTTCACCTACATATCTATGGTCCATGTCACCTACATATGAATGGTTCCTCTAACCGACACATGAATGGTCCCTGTCACCTACATATCTATGGTCCCTGTCACCTACATGTATATGGTCCACGTCACCTACATATCCATGGACCCTGTCACCTACATATCAATGGTCCATGTCACCTACATACCTATGAACACAAAAGAACCGGATTCACAATGGGCTAAGCTGAGGAAACAACTTTCAATGAAAATCTACCACTCGAAGTTGAAAGTGAAGGTTGACTAAAAAACTAATTCTACCATGACTATCCACCTTTAAACGTGTTGAAGGCTTAGATTTGGATTTCTAGTTATGAGGGACTGGAGGGAGCTGTGTCGGTAACTTGACATTACAATTGGCCAGGAGCGCTTAAGCTGTCAACTTTCATCTTATCCATTTAGTTAAGATGACTCGCCATTTGTTTGACAGCAGCCTTGTCCTCCAGAACTGCTTTCACCACATGCATTTCCTCCAGGGAGGTGATGGGCAGGGTGATACCAGTCGGAAGGCCAACTCTGTGTGCTGTTTCAATGCCACTGTTACCAGCATGCTGTTGCAGAAGAGCATAGTTCTCTGTCACCACTGTGCTCCACCCGCTGCACCAGTCTCTCCACCACAGCAACTAGTGCTAGCTCAAATGGTGAAACTGTACAAACAGAAAAGGCTTGGTTTAATGTTTACATTATCTAACATGTCATTTGTAAGCACACACAAAATGCTAAGAGCATACGCATTTTAATATCTCATTTGAGACCTTTCAAGGTAATTTATTTCCATATAAATAATACAATGAACATTGCTTTATTATCCCCTCACTAAGACAGCCACCTCACAATTAAGGTCATGCTACGACCGAAACAAATGATTTCTGTAGCAGTAAAGTAAATTAGTCTCACTAATACAGTCACTTAACAATTCATATCATTTTGGTCCAATTCCATTAACTATGATGCATGATTTCCTTATTTATAACAAGTATTTATATTTTATATGTATTAACATAAGTATTATGTCTCACAATACATGTAGGCCATAAGAGAACAGCCATTATAATAATTATTTAGAGTTATTAAAATTTACTCAACTATGCTACTTGTATAATATTACACTACGCAACTTTTTTAAGTTGGTAATTTGCTATAATCTACCCTCACTTGCACATGATTTGAGTGCTGTCAGACTGCCACTACTGGCTGGATCTTCTTCGTGCCATAACTTTTCATAAATTTATTGCAACCAAGTCATGTGACCTTTCTGGAGCCTGTTTCAGCCATTTAAAACAATTTTTTTAAGAAAACATTGAAAAGTTATATTTTTCAGTTAAATGCTCCGATTGTCATGTAATTCGGGATCTATACATACTTTTGCACGTTAATCACGAATCTTCTGTCAGCTTTCCATTCCGAGCCATATTTGGGTCACCAGAGGTAAATAAAGGGTTATTCTGCTTCATCTTTAGCCTGTTAGCCACCGGTTGCACGATGGTTTTAGCTGCCCTACATAGTATTTAGAAAAGGCTAACTTGCAAAAAACTAATCCAGATAACTTTGCTGGTGTTTCGTAACTTGCTGAAATATAATCATCTATACAGGGATTCTAGTGATTACTTCAGATGCACCACTGTATACACTGGCTAAGTTTGTTCAGTGGAACTGGCCTCAGACACATGGCGAGGACAAGTATGTAATCATGTTCGGTGGTCTGCATTTTGAAATGGCAAAGTGGAAAACATTCGGGGACTACTTGAAGGCCTCTGGGTGGACAACTGCACTGACCCAAGCAGGAATCGCCTCCTGGGGACCAGCTGACTCCTCACTCAAGGACTAGACATGCCCACCAAGTGAGTGCTCTGACCCTAGCGAAACTCCAGCATGATGCCTTCACACACCCTATGACTGAAGGATCACATGATGAGAGGGCCAAAAGACGTGGAGACTAGATATAATCAGCAAGAGCCCAACATTTCAGTATTGGGACACCATGGAAAAGAAGTAATGTTATTATTATTAACTATTATTTAATATTTTGTTATTATTATTATGTTACCACGTCCACACAAAACTTACAATTGTCTCTTGATCGTCTTGTTTCAATTGGGGCAATCTCTTCGTTGATGACTCAAGTCTCCACACACATGGCAACCTGCAATAACCAGGCATCAAACAGCTTCAGGCCCTTAGCCAGAAATAATTCCTCTCAAAATTCAACCAGTCTTATCAGTTGTAATTACCCTTCGTGGCCAGTCTTATGCCAGTCTTGAAGGCAGGCAGACAGGTCTCTGGCTAAGCCCCTGAACAGCTTCCACACAGAATACTAAAAATAGATCAAGTAAGAGTAAAGGTAAACTCTTATGTAGCGTGGTACCCAGTCCTTAGCACTGCTCAGAAGACTTTACACTTTACTGCCTGGCAGACCTGTTTATTGGATGTTTAGAACACCATCTCGATTTCTCTGGGAAGCATTCAGAGATGATAAAAGGATATTCACTTAAAAAGAACCTCTTTAAAATCACTGTTTTGGCTTTTACTGTGTTAAGCACCCAAGTATAAGGAACATTAGTCATACGAAACAGTATAACCAAGTCCAAACAGGTTCATTATGGCAACAAGTAGTTCAATTTATTGAACAGCAAAACCATGCCATTGAATGACAAAACGGTCAGTAGTGTTTTTACATTTCCCAAAAAAAGTTTTTGAATGTTTACCCTCAGCTTACAGTAAATCAATCAAGGTGAACAACAGACAGTTGAGAAGTCATATGCATTACACAAATAACAAACTTGGCAGACCTGTTTATTGGATATTTAGAACACCATCTCAATTTCTCTGGGAAGCATTCAGAGATGATAATAGGATATTCGCTTAAAAAGAAACTCTTTAAAATCACGGTTTTGGCTTTTACTGTGTTAAGCACCTAAGTATATAAGGAACATTAGTTATATGAAACAGTATAACCAAGTCCAAACAGGTTCATTACAGCAACAAGTACATTACACCAAAACCATGCAAATAAAAGACAAAACAGTCAGTGGTGTTTTTACATTCCCCCAAAAAAGTTTTTGAATGTTTACCCTCAGCTTACAGTAAATCAATCAAGGTGAACAACAGACAGTTGAGAAGTCATATGCATTACACAAATAACAAACTTGTTTATCAAATCTGTTTGGGCAAGGTATTATATTACTATACTATTATATAACTATACAAAGAATCAGCCATAGACAGATAATGACTATGCAGGTGAATATCTGATTCTAATTATAGATCTGCCAACAAAAACATTAGAATTTGAGGTCATACCTGTGACCTTGACATCACCGCATTTGTAGTCCACCAGGTGGCACTGGTTGCAATGTTCATAGTGGACATGTGATGGCTTGACACATCTTTGACACTTGTCACAGTGCGTGTACTGTCTACCCTCCTGCAGTGACAGAGGGTGGCTTAAGTGAGACCATTACATGTGTCATCTGTCAGGACCAAGAATATTACGTGTCATCTCTCATGACCAAACAAATGACACTATTCATTGCAAATAATCAGTGAGTGATAATTACTGATCTGATTATCCCCTAAACAAGATATGTCCTTAGTTTATGCTTTTTACTTTAGTTGTGTGATCAATAATTTATGGTAACACAATTGAAAATTTCTCAAATTTGTTACGGTTTCTGAAACAACCTTTTGAGAAATGTCCAATTGCATATAATAAAATTATTAGCAAAAATGGCCGTCCTCCAGATGGTGCTACATGCACAGACTCTGTATGTAATAATAAAGTGCAGGAAATTAGTCGTTTTAATATGTTCATCTCAACATTCAAGTCATTTCACCCACTCTCGCATGTGACCTTAATAATGAGGTTCCACTGTATATATAGTGTACTTATCAACATAAGTATCTTCGTGTTTGTCACACGCCACAGTGAACCAGGTATCAAGTCGAACAGGCCTATTCTACACCCGAGCCAAAAATAACAGTCTAAGTGATGTGCCATCAATTTTGTAATTTGGGCAGAAGTGCATACTTTATAATCCTTGCATTGTCATCTTTCACTGTCCAGTTTACTTTCCTTGACAGATAATCCCAAACTAATCAAATGATATCATTTTTTAAAACATTGCTTTCTTAAAGTTTGTTTCAATTTTATAAAAAAATACTGAAGATATATAAAAAAATTAGGTGTCATTTTATGTACAAAACTCCACGTCATAGTTCTGCTGTGACAGGTGACACATGTACAGATGTAGAGAGACATACCTTAGACGTGAGACGTCACACATGTTGCAGAGGTCAATATCTGTTGGCACGTAACACTGGCACTTTTGGATTAAAATTAATTAAATATACCCAAAAACAATGAATTTCCGTACTACTGTACATATAATAAAATTATTATTATGTTTAGGCAAAAATGTGTTCCCTGTCAATAGTCTGCCTACCAGTTCAGTCAACAGCAGTTTCACCTGCATGCTATTCTTTGTGTATGTATCAATTTGACATGTTTGAGTGCTACCATTATGTAGGACCCACCTTTCCAAAATGAGACGCTTCTCTTGAAACATTGTTTTTATTGTATATTTGAATAGAGCACATTGAGAGGGAAAAAATACACACATCAATGTTACCTACCAGGGTATATTCAAATTACTTTCAGAGATACAGCAATTTGAATGTTGAGAATGCTAAAAGTCTGGTTTCGAGAATAAAAGCTTTCCAACATTTTTACTCAGCTGTGGTTTTATATACTATCAAATGTGGTGTTCACAATTTTAACTTTAATTTTAACTGCATCAGTTGTGGTTTTTCACTTTTTCAGATGTGATTTTCAATGTTAGCTCTGGTTTTCACACTATCGGCTTTCACACTGTATTTTAAAACATTTCCAATTAAAAAAAAATGTATAGGTGTCACAAAACATCAAAATAAACACACATGTGTAAAATTTATATAATTTACTCAATAAACACATGAAAGACTAGTCTATTTCAAATAATTTCACCATGGAAACTCATAAAAAAATGGTCCAATATTGTCTTTTAGCTTGTAGTCTAAAGGGCATCATTTTGGAATGATGGGTCACATTTTGCTGATCAGTACAAACCTACACAAGGAAGACTTTTTTCAAAACTTAATCCCATCTTAAGTACACACACCTGTACCCCTCTTCCCAGGGAGTTTGATGGAGGCGGGAGGAAACTTTGTGAAGAGCCGTACTGGGGAACCATGCTTTGCCCCCCGACTCCCTTTCTGGTACAGCACGTGGTTGTCACAATCAACCTGAAAGAGACAGAGGCTGAGTGTAAAATAATCAAGCACAATGTTATCAGCTTGTAGGTCGATTCGACCCAGAATTCTAGTATTAACATATATTATATTCATTTTGAAAGCATGGTAAGATTCTGAGAGGCATCGGTAAAATGTTTTTCAAAAATATTATTGTAAAAATTTTCATACCATTACTTTTTAACCAGACGTCTGTATCAACAATGGCAGTCAACAGCGCTCTTAAAAGCAGTGAGCTGCACAGAGCTTAGGCACCGGAACTGTACAACCTGGACAGATAGTCCTGGACACAACTCACACAAAGCCTTGGACATAGAGCCATGGACATAGAGATCTGGATATATACAGCCAATGCACCCAACTTATGCAGAAAAGTTACACCCAATTCCATAGACGTGCCTAGCTGGGCAGATCCTTAGACATCATCCAACTAAGTGTTTCTGGCACGATTAACCGATAAGCGAGTTACTGCGTTTTCAGGAAACATTTTCCCATAACTCACTTCAATTCATACGTTAATCATGACGTAAATGAAAAAGCGTAAGAATAAATAAATCTTCTGAAACGATACCTTTCAAACAGCTGAATGTTGTTGTATGTATTCAGGAGATTTAAATGATCTCTAAACACACAAGTTCTCTGTGCCAATATAAATCATGAACGATTGCTACCATTTGTAGATTGAGCAACATGACACCTAGCTAGAGTTGGGGCTATTTTGGGTAGTCTCAGGAGTTGCCCCCTAATTTGGGGACTATCTCAGCTGGGCACGTAGCATGTAACCGTCCCTAGGGGCTAGGTACCACCTAGGAGCTAATGACCCTAACTTGGATTTAGGCGTGTGTCATCCAACTGAGCACTGGATGTGGAGCCCTGGACATAGAGGTCATATGTGTCAACGCTGCTAAGCGGAAATAACTAACCTTGTAGTGTAGCATCCGGAGAGAAGGAAGTCCTCTGATGATCCAACGCTCCAGGAAATAGGGAAAGAAGCAAAACACTGGCAGTTCACAGCCAACTGAAATAATTAACATTGTTATTTTAATTGTTTTACAGGATTATGGCATTAAATATATCAGAGAAAACATAATCTAGATGGCTAAACCGACAGTTAGCATCAAAGCATTAGCATTAGCATCAGTGGTTTCACAATTCGGAGACATACTGAATTGTGTGCACCTAATACAAAGTTAATGATTCTCCAATGTTATCTAACATATAATTAATTAGCAAAACAGTTAAACACTGTTGATATATATGTTAATAGTAAATAAATTCACAAATAAATAAAAAGATTAAAAACCTTAAAATCTGGTAAATTTCCATTATGGTAAACATAAATAAAAAAGTTTAAACATTTCCTAACATCTGCAGGGTTGTAGAAGCATGGGTGCCTTCCGATTGATAAATTCCAGTCATAGCAGTTCTACAGTTGACAGGCTTCAGGGAAAAACACAATATATCCATTTTATTGGTTTCGAGAAGAACACACATTTGTGTTTCATGCTCAGTTTAAAAGGAAACATATACATGATACTGGAATATAATCCAAAATGAATAGGTTGAAATGTTTATTGCAGACTTGTTTTACAAAAAATGATTTAAAGTGATATTTGTTAAAAAAATGGGATATATCCACATCGTTTTTGTAAAAACGCTACATTTCCATATAGTTAGCGCCTATTGGGAAGAGCTGCAAGGCAATGCTGATTGGCTGAAAATGATCACACTTTGGTATCAAAAGACAGATGGTATTTATCGCTTTATGAAAACATTCTTTGGTGTACTTCATTTAACCAAGATATATCACATTTTGGTTTAAATTCGACATAGTTCTACTTCAACACATGGTTGAACAAATGCCAACTTCCTGTTTGGGCAAGATTTCATAAATGGCATTTATCGTGTTCTGCCCAGAAACCCTTCAGTTACGTACCGTCAGTGTCACATGACCAGTCTGACATGATCCTATGGATCGTGTGAGCGATAAGTTCGACCAGTCTGCCGAATGGAGGATCTGTTACAAGGATGATCTCATCCGAGGTAGAATGAGAGAGGAACATCTTGTAAGCAGTGGAACCACAGAAGAAGTAATGGTTGAACATGTTGTAATGGCAGAAAGATTTACAACTGTAAAACTGCTCCTGTAACAAAACAACTAGTTACTGGAGAAGTTGTAACAGGGGAACTGTTTGTAATTGTAAAATGTTCATGTAATGGAAGAAAGTGTTAATAAATGTAATATAACTGTTGTAATAATTACAATGAGAGACAAGCTTCTGCAACAAAACATGACAATTCTTACATGTTATTGGTGTCGACATACATCAGATATCCATCGAAGAAAGTGATAATAATTGTACTTAACCAATATTTTAGCAACATTTCCACTACAAAAATTTCACCAGCTAACATATTATTATTCTCAGTTTTACCTCTGTCTGTTTAAATATCAATGGTCCCTGTCACCTACATATCTATGGTCACTGTCACCTACATATCTATGGTCCCTGTGACCGACATATGAATGGTCCCTGTCACATACATATCAATGATCCCTGTCACCTACATATATATTCCATGTCACCTACATATATATGGTCCCTGTCACTTACATATCAATGGTCCATGTTACCCACATATCTACGGTCCCCGTCACCTACATATCTATGAACACAAAAGAACCGGATTCACAATGGGCTAAGCTGAGGAAACAACTTTAAATAAAAATCTATCACTGGAAGTTGAAAGTGAAGGTTGATTAGAAAACTGATTCTATCATGACTATCCACCTTTAAACGCGTTGAAGCCTTAGATTAGGGTTTCTAGTTATGAGGGACTGGAGGGAGCTATGTCAGTAACTTGACATTACAATTGGCCAGGCGCGCTTAACCTGTCTACTTTCATCTTATCCATTTAGTTCAGATGACTCACTATTTGTTTGACAGCAGCCTTGTCCTGCATAACTGCTTTCACCGCATGCAGTTCCTCCAGGGAGGTGATGGGCAGGGTGATACCAGTCGGAAGGCCGACTCTGTGTGCTTTTTCCATGCCACCATTACCAGCATGCTGTTGCAGAAGAGCATAGTTCTCTGTCACCACTGTGCTCGACCCGCTGCACCAGTCTCTCCACCACAGCAACTAGTGCTAGCTCAAATGGTGAAACTGTACAAACAGAAAAGGCTTGGTTTAATGTTTACATTATCTAACATGTCATTAGTAAGCACACACAAAGACAATGCTAAGAGCATATGCATTTTCATATCTCAACTGAGACCTTTCAAGGGAATTTATTTCCATATAAATAATACAATGAACATTGCTTGATAGTCCCCTCGCTAAGACAGCCACCTCACAATTATGGTCATCCTACGACCGACTGAAATGATTTTTGTAGCAGTAAAGTAAATTAGTCTCACTAATACAGTCACTTAACAATTCATATCATTTTGGTCCAATTTAATTAATAGTCAGGTCTCGACATTAACACTGGCCCGACGGCGCCTTTTTTTAAGCTGTCGGGCCAGTTCGGGCCACCAGTTCTTATATTTGACTGGCCCGACAGGCCACTGGTTTTTGGTTCTCGGACGCCACCGAGACGAAGCAGCGGTCATGGCACGACCGCATCGGTTATCAGATGCAGTTCGCTAGAATTCTTAGACGCGACTTCGTTATAGGACATTGTAAAAATAACGTAGATACTAATTATGATCAATAATGAGTCCAAACTCCAACACTGATGATGAGGACGACGGCATGCAAAGCCATCGAATAAATTTTCTAACCACCGGCAGCGCAGGTTTTTATGACGAGAGACGCCATTTTTTAAGTCCCGCCGCGTCCCTCGGACAGAAACCAAATGTAATGCTGTGTCAGCAAGGGCAAGGTGAAGGCCACCTATTTTGGGTGGTACCACATAGCAAATGAATTGTGAAATAGTCCAATGCCTTGATTGACCTGTACATGAAAACAGCGTCAACTCAACTACCAACTTGGAATGACTAGCTGTCGCCACACTTTATTTAAACTTGGCAAATACTGTGTATGTGCATCTGAGTATACACTTGAACAATTATTACAATATTTTTAGCATTGGACATCTCACTTTGAACAATCACTATGTGTATAGTAACTTCAAACAACTTTGTTGGTAAAATTATTAAAAAGACTAACAATGTTTTGCACCTCAGAATGAGCATATTTTTGACAGTAACACAAAATCCGGGCCAGTAACTTTCACAGGCGGGCCACTAACTTTTCAAATCTACTGGCCCCCTGGGCCAGTGGATTCAAAACCTTAATATCAAGTCCTGACAGTGATGCACGATTTCCTTATTTATAACAAGTATTTATATTTTATATGTATTAACATAAGTATTATGTCTCACAATACATGTAGGCCATAAGAGAACAGCCATTATAATAATTATTTATAGAGTTATCAAAATTTACTCAACTATGCTACTAGTATAATGTTACATTACTCAACTTTTAAGTTAGTCATTTATGTTGGTAACTTGCTATAATCTACCCTCACTTGCACATGATTTCAGTGCTGTCAGACTGCCACTACTGGCTGGAGCTTCTTGGTGCCATAACTTTTCATAATTTTATTGGAACCAAGTCATGTGACCTTTCTGGAGCCTATTTCAACCATTTAAAAAAAGAAACATTGAAAAGTTATGTTTTTCAGTTAAATGCTCCGATTGTCATGTGATTCGGGATCTATAAATACATTTGCACGTTAATCACGAATCTTCTGTCAGCTTTCCATTCCGAACCATATTTGGGCCACCAGAGGTAAATAAAGGGTTATTTTGCTTCATCTTTAGCCTTTAGCCACTGGGGGCACGATGGTATTAGCTGCCCTACATAGTACTTAGAACTGGCTGACTTGCAAAAAACTAATCCAGATAACATTGCTGGTGTTTCGTAACTTGCCAAAATATAATCATGACCTGGCTTCAGAGATGGACAACAGAGGCCAAACAGACACCATACTCCTTGACTTCTCGAAAGCCTTCGACAAAGTGCCCCATAAACGACTTCTTCTAAAACTAAACTACTACAGCATTCAAGGCAAGACCCAAGACTGGATCTGGAGCTTCCTCTGTGATTGAACACAGCAAGTAGTTGTCGAGGGTGAGACTTCAACAACAGGCCAAGTGATCTCCGGTGTGCCACAAGGATCTGTCCTAGGCCCAACTCTCTTTGTCATTTACATCAACGAACTGTGCAATAACATTAAAATCAAGGCTAGACTATTCACTGATGACACCAGACCTGGGGCGGAAGTACTCGGTACACGAGTACATTTTTGAAGTACTCGTACTCGTACTCAACAAACTTATGGGTCATGTACTCGTACTCATACTCATTGTACTCAGATTTTATGAGTACATTACGAGTACATCTGAGTACTTTCTCAATATATACTGGGAACAATTTATTTATTTGCAGTTATAAAATCAAACTTTCCTGAAATATTTAAATGCTCAACTATTTTTTTAAATACTTTGTTATTTCACATAGAATGCCACCTTGCCATTCCTACACATAGTACATCCTCATTCTCTGATAGCCATGAGTCCATGACTATGATACCCTAACATGGCAACAGGCAGCATCTTTCCCCAGTCAGAAACACCCTGTTAAGCAAACAATAATTGTAAGCTATCAGTTCAGGCCATAAAACTGTTTAATCAAGCCACCAGGATGTCCATAAAGAGCCAACTACTAGTAGCAGTTAACCCACCTGTTAGACAGGGAATGCATTTAATGTAGTCTGGAGACCATGCCACTTGGCATTGGCTGACAGTGCTAACTGCTAAGAACAAGAACTGCCAGTCTTCCTCTGTAGAAGTAAGGTGGCTCAAGTCAGATGTCACCCTACACTAATATAATCCGGTGCCAACTTAGTGTGACACCAGTGAAGCCATGTGGCATGATAGTCTAGGTCAGAGAGAACACACACTGAGGGAGCAGAGATAAGAGAAATGCTAAACAAAGACATGTAGCGAGTGGGATGCCAGGTAACAAATCCTCCTGTTGGTTGCTTTGTTTTACATGCTTAACCTGGAGACAACCAGCAAAGTTCAATGATTGGCTGGGGGTATCCACTGGTCAGTCTCTTTTACCCACTCATTTGTGATCATTAAAGACAGATATCAACAAGTGGATTGAAGAACAAAATGAAGAAAATGTCCTCCACCTACAACAGCTTGTTTCGGCCCTGTAACAGTCGGTAGAGAAACGCTTGACTTCGTTCCAAGAAAATGACATTTACAGGACAGCGTCTGCACTTGACCCGCGCTTCAAGTTGAAGTGGTGCTGCAATGATGCTGAGCACAAAACTATCAAGCAGCTTCTGATCAGCAAGGCTGAGGCCATCACCAAGCAGACTGCTGAAGTTCAGCCTCCTCCAGCGAAACGACGACATATCAGTGACCAAGATGACCTATTTGACTTCATGGAGGATTCGGATGCATCAACCACCTCCTCAGACAAATCTGCCATCACCGTAGAAGTGAACGAATACCTCAGTCAGCCGTGTTCAGATCGTCACAGTGACCCATTGCAGTTCTGGAAGGGTCAACGCAACAATTTCCCCACTCTGGCTCAGTTGGTCCCCCATCATCTCAGCATTCCCGCCTCATCAGCCCCAGTTGAAAGGCTATTTAGCATAGCTGGGAAAGTATTCCGCCCTGAACGGTGCAGCCTCAAAGATTCAACCTTTGAACAACTCATGTTCATCCGGTGCAATGGAAAATAGATGCAGAAATCATAGGATGCCACATAAATAAATGTCATTATCGATTAAATAGAGTTTTTTTTACAATTTTCATCATACAAAAATTGATCAACTGCCATTGTATATTCACTTGTGCTGAGTTATATAAATTAGATTCATTTTAATAATTTTGTAATATGTTATTATTTATATTTACAAAAATGTACTTGTACTCGTACTCGTGAGAATGTACTCGTACTCGGCTTTTAGCAATGTACTCGTACTCGTCCATCGTCAAAGTACTCGTACTCATGAAAATGTACTCGGCCCCAGGTCTGGATGACACAATACTGTATCACACCATCCACAGCACAGCCGACACTCACCAACTACAACAAGACCTCAACACCTTGGAGAAATGGGAGAGGAAGTGGCAGATGAGTTTCAATATATCCAAGTGTCACGTCCTAACTGTCACAAAGATGCGCAAGCCCATTATAGCAACGTATTCACTCCAGCGCCGTGCCACGAGGAGAATCTACCATGATTTTTACCACTATACCAGTGCCACAGAACTTGTTAACAGACTACAACTACAGACCCTCCAAGAAAGAAGAACTGTCAACAAGGCCACCTTTATGTACAAGATAATGAGTGGACTTGTGGACATCACGCCAACTGAGGGCACACTGACAACAAACAACCGCATCACCAGGGGACAGCCCAACAAGCTCCTCCTGCCTCACTCCAGAACAAACACTCACCTCCACTCCTTCTTCCCCTCAGCCATCCGTTTATGGAACAAGATCCCCGACAAAGCGTCCTCAGCCAACACCCTCACAGCCTTCAAAGCAGCAGTTGAGGTCTGGGTAAAAAATACTGCCTAGACACACCCTCTTAAAAAAAGAATAAAAAACAAACACTTTTTTATCAAGCCTGTTTTATCAACCCTTTTAAACCGTGCATGTGCAAAAAACTGTGGAATATTCTTCTGGATAGAAGTAACCACAAGATTGTGAAGAAGAAGATCTACACAGGGATTCTAGTGGTTACTTTAGATGCACCACTGTACGCACTGGCCAAGTTTGTTCACTGGAACTGGCCTCAGACACATGGCGAGGACAAGTATGGAATTATGTTCGGTGGTCTGCATTTTGAAATGGCAATGTGGAAAACATTCCGGGACTACTCGAAGGCCTCTGGTAGGGAGGTCGGAAGAAATCACGCAAACGCGTTTGCATTGGGACGCAATGTTAAATCACCTATGTTTAAAAAAGTGTAAGTCCCTTGATTTATAAAGACTGATCATATATTTTATATCAAAAGAAACATAAATACGTCTTCTTTGTGATAAAAATACTTGCTTTTGTGAACTCGTAATGCTTCATACAGATACTCGTGATGAAACAACGACACCCGCAGAAATTTTATTTCGTTGCGGGCGCAGCCATATTTAATTTCGCGGAAGGGTGGTGTTTTCATAAAATCATGTGCTCGCGTTATTACCAGCCATGCTATGTTTGGCGGTATGGTTGAAATCGCCAAATGATACTCTTTCCTTTGGCGTGTTTCTTGTACGAATTGAAATAAAATTAAGAAAAATATGATATAGTGAACATTGACCATATTTAGAGAGGATCTAAGGTACGAACAACTTGCGGAAACTCTGGCAAACTACATGTACGCTATTTAGTAATGTATAAACGTAATATTAATGCAAATTTGGCGGAGATACACCTTTGCCCATTTTTGCCCCAAGCTCGAACGTAGAGGTACCCCATGTCCGGCAACGAATTTCCTCTATTATCGCTCACATACCCGGCGTACATATTCAATTTATTGCAATCTTTTATTCTGAAGTTGTGTTTTAGCCATGCATATGTTATCGTGTTTACATATGCACAGACATGCTATCATATATTAAATGGCGGATGTTATATGAATATTTAAAGTTTATTTTCATGTTGTAATCATACAAAAATGTATGACAATTAATAACAAGAAATGAATGACAACTCCCTCCATAAATCAGACATCTAATGTACTTCTAATTACACTGCATTGGTCTTGCTGTAACTAACTGCATGTATAAACATTGGCTTGGTGGTGGTTTTTTGGGGGTTGTTTTTTACTGTATCTTCCTAGAACTATTTGTATATGAATATATAACATGATTTAACATTTCCTGGTGGTGGTACGGTGCAACATTTTGTTTCAGCGCTGATGGGTATGCATGCTTTTTCAACATTTTATTTTCGAATGCTACAAGGACATTCTTTCTAAGCAATTAAATGCGGTGCTTTATGAATAAACAAGGTGCGTCAAACAGGTTGTTGAAATCCGTTCTAAACGACTTATAAACGCCACAGTTTCTCACTGGATGTAAAGCACTTGGACTCATCAGGAAGCTGATCACCTGTCCCCCTCTGATGCATGATCGAAGACAAGAGCGTTCACATCTTGGACATGAACACTCACTACCAGCAACTCGTGCCATTCTGCCAGGAGTGGATTCCCGTACAAATACAAGACATGGAGAGTCTACCTCCAGCCATGCAAGACGAATTCGAAGACAAAGGCCAATGGGTTATTTCGAAGAAATCCAGGCGATTCTCTTGGAATTGGTCATATTACGAAAACACATACCCGTATCAGGAAAACCACAGTACATTTTAAGTAGTCAAAGAAAAAATAGCATGATTATCACAAACACATATTATCGCCCACACAAACCTTTCAAAAAGATCAGCTTTTCTTCCGAACAGTCTAGCATTTCTGCCATTTAATTCCCCCTTCAGTTGATGAATTGTCACCTCTGCAAAATCCTTGTTTGCCATGATTTTGTACACAGAGATATAGATCAAATGGAACGTTGAACACAGTGGCTATTACAGCTGTTGACAGCTGTACATGGCAATCAACAAACGGCGCCCACTGGTGGGTACCGTCCTAATCTCTGGTGGAAAATTTGACAGCCTATCGGATAGTTGTGGTACTACAGTTAATAATTAATCCGAAAGCTGGTACCACCGTTTACCTGAAATTTTGGTAAATACTCATTGACAAGCTAACTATTAAGTTACAAGTGAATTGTCATATAAGCTGATGCAAAACTGATGAAATGATAAAACTTCGCTTATATTCAGTGCATTCAGCTGTAAGAATGTGTACCTGGTTCTACAGAGTGGTAGATATTTGTGTACGAACATAGTCTGTGTGCATGCACTAATTGCAAAGGGGTTGAATGCTTCTCACAAAAGTCGATATGGAGTTCCATTGAACAGATCTACAAGGGAATAAAATTTAAAACATTTTGAGCAGTTCTAAAGACTCGATACCACGCTATACAAAAACTTACCTTTCCCTTTTATCGGCACAACTTACACAGCACAAGAATTAAAATACAATCAAGTTCACATTTTATATATCTTAATTAGCACTGTCTGTATTCGTTTCGTTTTTTGTATATACACATGTATATATATATATATAATTATATATGTATTCACACAATTGGGGAAACGTAATGAAACTACTGAGTAACACAGGAGATTCTCTGGAGACCCCTCTGGATTGATTATGAAGGTTTCTATGCAGCTGCCTGTGTCACCAACTGGACAATGCACCAAAACACAAACATTTTGGTCGCAAGCTTGAATCCCACATTATTATTTTTTTTGCATTTTTATTTGTGGGCCGTAATTTTTATTTTTAATATTGAATTAATATTTTTAAATTGTGCCGCATCCTAGATCTCTTCTCAGCCGCATGCTAGTGTATCTTTCCGTCAGCACATCCAATACCTCTGTATACAGTCTGATGCCAACCAATGCGACTCCAAGCAGTGTGATTTTCGGCTTCTGCCTCCTAGTCTTCAGAGCTGATGTTGCAGGCCTTCAGGTCGCACTCACATACATCCTTGGCCCACTCGTTTAACACAGTAGCGAGTTTTCCACAGAGGATGACTTTCAGGAAGCCGCCATCCTCCATGCCAGGCTAAGCGAGCGGTGACATTTCTGGCTCAGGAGTGAGGAAATGCTGGGGTCGTAGCACGGTCCAGTGTGTCGCTGTAAGGGACACAGTCCTGCCAGGTGATACTGAAGATTCGATTGAGGCACCGCCGGTGGCTTAAAGTGTTGAGACGGCATTGCTGGCACATGTAGGTGGTCCACGATTCGCTGCCGTAGAGGAGGGCGCTCAACACACAGGCCTAGCTGGTAGACTGTTATCTTGGTGTTCTCAGTGAGCTTGTTATTTTCTCATACTCTTTTGGTCAGCTTGACCATAGTGACTGCGGCTTTTGAACATGTTAACATACAACATTAATTATCAATACCAAATCCTTTTAGCAGAAATGGTTCATCGCCAGCTAGAATGCGTTATACCTGATTAAAGAAAAGGTTACGTCACATATCTATCATTCGTGCGTGATTGCGTATGATTGAGGTTATCTGTCAGGCAGGGCCAAACTTGTTCTTGAAACAAAATCACATTTCATGGTCGTCTTCAAGCAAAATAACTTCTTTCTAAATAAAAATCTTAATAAGTGTACTTTCCACTTGGATACACGATCAATATCACGTTGTTATAATTTTGCTGTCGCCCAGCCGTCGGATATGTAATCTCAATTAAGAATCTGACGGTCTTCATCAACAATGTGGTGGCTCCGGGAAGCCACCATCCTTCCGAGACTTCCCAAGAGTCTGACGGTCTACATCAACTATGGGGTGGCTCCATGCAGTGCTAGCGGTATTATATATCTTAATGGGAGTCTTCCGACATTATCTATTACTTATGTTATTCATTGTGAGTATAAATATGTATATATATATATCGTATTTATAGGTGAAATAAATTTATTCTGAATTCTGAGTTCTATCTACGTACTATGCTCGTATCTTGCAGTATCAGTTTGGAGAATTCAGGCCTGTTAAAATATTGAGCTGATGTTTTAAAAATGTGAACATTCATGTCCGGCAGTATGCAATGGTTAGAGTTAACAATTACGATGTTATGAATATACAAAATATTGCGATGTTATAATGCATAAATCACCAATAAACACTTTCAATATTTTAGGACGTAAATGTGCTTTCATCTTTAACAGTTTACAGGAAACACAGTATTCTATGGCCTCGTTGCATAACACTTCCTTGTACGCCCGCTCGCAAATTTATTTTGCATTTGTGTCATCAAAGTAATAATTAATTCTCATAAAGGTATAAGAAGAATTAGGTGCGCCAGGGATGAAATGTAAAGCGCATACAGAAGTTATTAGGACAGGATACTGCGCTTCACAAAACAAATCTTCTAATACACAAAAAGCTTGTATGAAAGCTACGATCCGAGTATTTTAGTTTGGTAGACGACACACATGCCCAAGTTACCGGAGTTTTCTATGTCTGATTAAATCTGAGATGTTTGGAATATTCGGCAGTAATATCATTTAATATTTATTGCATGTGGGTTGAAACACATTATAGAGCAACCCGATCAAAACAAATCATTAGTCAAATTCAAGTCATTCATGCAATTCACGAAGGTGGTAATTGTGGGAAGGTGTAATGTAACTTGCATAATAAAACGAACAAGATATGTTTGGAAAGGAGTAAATATGAAGTTGTTAACTTACAAATAATAATATGTTCGTGGGCATATAATCCGTTCGTGTTTTGGGCCGGTTGACATATGCGACCCCACAAAGAATCTGTAACGCAACAAGTATAATATATTATGTAACCCTGGCTGAACTGTTTCGTGCAAGCGGTTGCATAGGCTATTGTTGTCATGCGCCAGACGTGGGTAGTGTTGTGGAGCCACACCCAGTCGCAGTTTGCTAGGGATCATGGACAAAGATATACGTAGAGTTCTCTCGGCTCCGTATTACGAGTACCAATATTCACGTCCTGGTGAGTAATTTTTTCATGTCTATATGTTATATATATAATAGTGATATTATTAGAATAATGCGTAACTTAAATTGTTTCTTGTTGCCCCATTACCCGTCACTTCGGGCATGCCAGCTGTAGAATGACGAGTGTAGGAGTGTTATGTCGTATAATGTTAAATTGTGTTTACAGACTACTTACATATCTAGCATGCATTTTAACTAAGTATTGTGATGTATAGGTACGTCGTGTGCATACGTTTGACATTAGATAATGTGATAATGACTAGTTAAACGAAGTACTTAGCTAAAACACGTTTCTCCGTTTCGTTGTCTGTACAAGTTCAGACAAGTGTCTATAGGGTGACTGATTATTACATGCGGTTTAACACGTATAATATTAGAACAGCCGACGCACCTTAGTAATGTAGCCGTTGGTTGCTTGACTATTGTTGTAGTCGCAACTAGCACGCTGTCTGTCTGTATTCATGTCCCTACTTGCGTCCTTCTCTGCCTGTTTGCTTCTATGCCTGTCCGTTTGTCTGCCTGCCTGCCTGCCTGCCTGCCTGCCTGCCTGCCTGCCTGCCTGCCTGCCTGCCTGCCTGCCTGCCTGCCTGCCTGCCTGCCTGCCTGCCTGCCTGCCTGCCTGCCTGCCTGCCTGCCTGCCTGCCTGCCTGCCTGCCTGCCTGCCTGCCTGCCTGCCTGCCTGCCTGCCTGCCTGCCTGCCTGCCTGTCTGCCTGCCTGTCTGTCGTAGTTTAAATTGATCCTTGTGGGGTCACAGGAAGACGGCATCTAACATGCCTTGTGACCCCATGCAAAACAACATTCCTTTTTTAAACGATTGTGTTGTGTATTCGATTAAGTTGTTGTTTGTTGTTGCAAAATAAAACTTGATTTGCTTTGATTTGGTTTGGTTCGTCCTTGCGAAGATCAAGGGGGGCAAATGAACCATACATATCATTTTAGGGCACAACCGTAAACAATAAATATGTGTGACGAGCGAATTCACTATTGGGTCAGGGCGTTTTAGTTGCAGCATTGCTACCTGACCTTTCGATGCTTTGCGCTTCAGTTGAATTAATCAACATAATTATATGTTTTTTATTGTGCACAACTGCTTGTACCCGAAAGGCGCCTCCGTAAAAGTGGACTGTCTGATCTCTAAGCTGTTTAACAGCAGTATTTAACCTTCGTGCCACAAACCCCAGAATTATCAGTGATTTTGCTTGATTTCTTTCCCATCCAATGTGATGGTCAACTCCTCTCTGTAATACCCAACAACTGTCACTTTTGTCTTCTCCAAGCTCATTCTCAGTCCAAGAACACCCGTTCTATTCCTCCAACAAGTCTTGTAGTTTTTGTTTGTTTGTTCTCTGCTCTTATGGTCATATCATCTACAAACATTATCTTCCTGAGAACATAATTTATTATATTTTGTCAGAAATTGTACAAAAGGAAAAGTTTAGAATATTATTGACTGCTGGTTGGATATACCGAAAAAGTGCAAGAAACCAAAATAAATCACGTATGTATTGTAATGTTATTGTGGATAAAATATAGTGTATTGTATACCAGATAACATATTGTTATGTGTTAATAAATCATACCAATGCTTAAAATCTTGATTTTACTTCATACATTTTACAAACATAGAAACAATGGCCGGCCGACTCAGTCAGTGCAGGATGGTGTAGACTACTGGTGTGGTACTGCACCGGTAAATGTATCTACTTCGTATTCTACACGACACATATTTCACTTTGCCCTGACGGTTCGCTGTGTCTCAGTCTCCCCTTCTTTGTATATGTCTCTAATTCCAAGCCAGCTGGCGTATTTCATCGCGGTTAATTTGGAGGTTATCACCAAGAAATTCCGTTCAGACGTTAATGTAATAAAAGAAAATATTTTATTTTGATGTATCACGGCTACGGTATCGCGTCGATACATAATAAAGTATTGATTCTATTTACATGTCAGCATAAATTATATAAATAACAGTTCTGAACAAAAGGTGCCACGTATGGTTATAGCGTTTTCACTGCAAAGCGCTGTTCGTAGTCGTTGCTAGAACTGCTTGTGGTAGCGCTGGCGTTATCGCTTCGACTCGCCGTCTTCTGCTTGTCTTTGCATGTGCATTCTGGAGTTGTGTCTGGATGTGTCACTATCTCGACATGTTTTGCATCTTTTTGGGATCCACCGTTCTGATGTTTCTTCGGACGCCATCGCCTGAACTTCAACCTACGAAAACAACAATTATAATTTTAAAGCGTCATTGTGTTAATTTTTATGGATAATAGCAAACGTCTATCTGCATTGTTATGACACACGGCGAAAACAATTGTCCTGCATTTGTTGTTCAACACTGTGCTGACGATACATTGACAACTACGTGTCCGTGGCAACTGTGTCTGACATCAAATATGACGGTGACCTGTGATTGTTCATAATTTTATGGCAATCGAAGACTTGAGATTACCGTCACATTATGGTCGACGACTGGCGATAGGTAATTTAGAAGAAAAAAATTTTTGGAATAACATGTCAAATACCAAAGTGACATTTGTCACCCGCCAGAGGGAACCGAGTATTAAGCCCCACTGGCCTACTCTAGACACGGGCCTACTCTAGACACAAGTATACTCTAGGTCGTGTTCCATAAATTAATATGTATTTAGCAGAAATACATATCTCATAATCTCAAATTTCAATGTCCAGTTTCTTTTCCTCAACAAACAATCTAATACTAATAAAATGCATGCATTTATGAACCCATAGATTAAGAAACAGCGTATAGTATGAGACCAAATTACCTCTTTTCTCAAAATGTTTTTTAATTTGCCTTATTTTTAGCAATAAATAACAAAGTACTAAAGATATTTCAACAAATGAGGTATCATTTTTACGACTTATGATTTGTGGAATCCTGAACGGTACAAAACTCTACTTTACGATTTTGCAATTTGATGCCCACATTGCTATGATTGGAAATTATGGTAGTAAGTATGATTATTAAGTAAATATTCATCACGTTGCCCACACACGTTCTTTAGCTACATTTTAAATGGTAGTTTAACTCAGAATGCATCTCTAAATATACCTCCGCCTGGATGTACGCCTCTAGAGGGGAAATAAAGTACAACAATAGATTTACGACTGTCTGAAGACAATGCTTACTTGAACGTGATCCGGTGATGTTTGTGTTGCTTAGCCGGGGCCATGTACCGCTCGAAGACGTCTGGATGCAGAGCCTTGCGCAGTTCGGTCGTGTCGTGACTGATATCGATAGTTGACAAATTCTGGTAACAACTCGTCAGCATCTCTAGTGCGCGTGCGTGTAACGTCATTTCCGCCTGAAGGAAGAGGGAGAGATAACTAATAGGCCTACACCGCACACGGGATATATGAAGATATGCGGGTACACTGATTCTAATACTGCGAAGTCCCTATAAGTAACTTATTTTATACATGTACATACATCCTGATGTGCAAATGTGTGAAGAAGAGGGGATGGGATTCACAGATTTATGGGGATACTTTGTTGGAAGAGAAGATATGTACATAAGATATGGCCTCCATCTTAGTGGAGGGTAGCAGTTTTCTCAAAGAACCTGCTGCGATCTGTTGACAGTGGCACAGGTTGCATCTTTTAAAACTAGATTCGCAGGGGGGACTCATAGAGAAGCTTGAAAGTGGAGGCATAAATAAAGACAGAACAACTAAATCAGCAAAGAACAGTCTGGAAAACGCTTCTGAAGCTGGATATAAATGTGTTTGTTTAAATGCAAGAGTATAGTAAACAAAAGAAATGAACTAAACATTATGGTAGAAGATATTGACCCTCACACAATAGGTATAACCGAATCATGGACCACCACCGATATATCAGATGTCGAATTGGGACTGACAGGATATGTAATGTTTAGGAAATATAGAATAGGAAGAAAGGGAGGTGGAGTTATTTTATATATTAAAGAATATATCAAGGCTTATAAAACAAAATTAGAAAGAGAAGCAGATTGCGATGAAGCTGTATGCTGTAACATAGTTACAGGAAACTCAACGTTAACAGTTGGGTTAGTTTATCGAAGTCCAAACATTAGCATAGAAGAGAATGAAAAAATACATAACGCTATAAGGGAAGTAAGCAAACGGGACTGTATTATTATGGGGGATTTTAACCATGGGCATAATCAATGGAAATCTCTACATAGTATGGGGAGTGAGGACCACAAGTTTTTAGTTTTAGTACAATATACTTTCTTTTCTTAACATGTGCTAGAACCAACCAGAGGTCAGAATGTGTTAGTCATAGTTTTGTCCTCAAAAAATGAATTAGTTGACAATGTCAATATATGTGAGCCACTGATGAGTAATGATCACAACCAGATACATTTTACCATCAAAGTAAAATCAGAAGGGAATAGTAAAAAGCAGTATAGGAGAAATTCCCACAAAGGAAGGTATAAGGGCATGAGGAAATATTTAGCAAAGATAGACTGGAATAACACACTGAAGGATAAGACAGCAACAGAATGCTGGAATATCTTAAATAGTGAAATTAAGTGCATAGTCGATAAATTTGTATCCTTCAAAAAACAAGGGAAACGGTCCAAAAAGAAATACTTCTCGAAAAAAGCCATTATAAAAATTAAGTATAAACAAATGATGTGGAAGTCATATAGATATACTGGAAACGATGAAGACTACAACATTTATAAAGAAGCACTTAACCAAGCTACAGCAGAAATTAGAAATTTAAAGAGAAGCTATGAACAAAAATTAGCTGGTAATATAAAATATGACAGCAAGAGTTTGTATGCGTATGTTCGAAGCAAACAGAAATTTCAGGATAAGGTCGGTCCTCTAGAAGATAGTGTTGGAAATATAATATTAGAGGGATTCTTAATGGCAGAGGACTTGAAAGAGTATTTTAGTTCAGTGTTTACCAGGGAATATATTAGTTCACTGCCAGTACCAGAGGCAAAGTTCAAGGGAAGAGATTAAGATTATTTAGGACATTTAGTTGTAACCCCGAAAATAGTAGCTAAGAAAATAAGGGCTATGAAGGATAATAAATCACCTGGAGTGGATGGGATTCCGCCCAAACTACTATTGGATATTGTTGAGCAAATTAGCGTACTGCTTGCAACAGTTTTCTATTTTGTTATTAGAAAAGGTAATGGTTCCATTAGAATGGAAAGAGGCAAATATTATACCGTTATTTAAAAAAGGTTCGAGAAACAAGTCAGAGAACAATAGACCAGTGAGTTTAACATCAGTGATTTGTAAAATATTAGAAAGACCAATTAAAGATCACATGGTGGATTTTCTTGTTAAACATTACTCAACCTATCTCAACATGGGTTTTTAAAGCGAGGTCATGTTTAACAAATATATAATGTTTTTTGGAAGACATGACTAAGTCCGTAGATGAGGGATCACCATGGAAATGGTATAATAAACTGGATACAAAAATGGCTGATTGACAGAAGACAACGTGTACTAGGACCTATATTATTCTTTATATATATCAACGATTTGGATGAAAATATAACAAGCAAGGTGTTGAAATTTGCGGATGATAGACAACATTTACAAGATGATTTTGACAGATTGATCAAATGGTCTGAAAAGTGACAAATGCTATTCAATTTTGGGAAATGTAAATTCCTCCACACAGGACATGGTAACGAAGATGTAGAATATTCAATCGGGGGTGCTGTACTAAGTACTACTATAAAATAAAAGGACTTAGGATTAACCATTAGTGCTGATATGAAGGTTTCAGAGCAGTGCGGAATTGCAGCTTCAAAGGGAAATCAAATCATTGGATTAATTAGGCGAAATATAACGTGTAAGAAAAACAACTAATAATACCGTTGTACAAAACAATAATGAGGCCTCATTTAGAATATTGTATACAAGCGTGGAGGCCATACCGCAAGAAGGACATATATATGCTAGAAAGAGTACAGAGGAGAGCTACTAAAATGATACAAAATCTTAGTTATGAAATTCGCCTAAAAGAATGTGGTTTAACAACACTAGAGACCAGGAGATTGAGAGGGGATCAGATATAAGTGTTAAAAAATACTGAATGGTTATGAAAATATTGATAGAAATATTCTTTTCTTTCTTTCTATTCTTTCAGTTAAGAAAGATAGAAGGACTAGAGGACATGAAGGTACATTAACAAAGGAGCAGTATATATTAGATATAAGAAAGTTCTCATTTTTCACAAAGGACTGTAAATGAATGGAACATATTATCTGCTGATTGTGTGGGTGCTAGTAGCGTGAATATGTTTAAAAATAAAATCGACACATACCTCAGAAAGGCGGAATACACATATATAAAAGGGTTTGTCAAACTCAAATACAATACTCCTAATGTATCCATCCCCAGTTTATTATATATAATTTCATCCATAATTATAGGATGATTCTGTTAAATTACTTAATTTTTAGTAGTGTTTCTTTCTGTAATATCTAAGAGCAATGCATATTTATGTTATGTTCGACGTCTAAATTATTTCAAAATGGGGAATTGATTTGTCTGATATTGCTCGACGAAGCTTTGGTCCAATATAGCAGAGACGGGTCTAGAATTTGAACAATGGGACGCAGCCACCCGCCACTCCATTGTGGATCATGAACAACTGCAATCCCCTTGAGACTCACAAAACACCAACCTGCGCCCCCTTGACGCTCAACGAAAACCTCAAACTTCACCTATTTGAGGCAAAAACAGGAGTTATGCGCCACTGCGCTCTCCCTCGCTCTGGATCCTACATTCAGTGCTGTGTTATTATTATTATTATTATTAGTTGTTGTAATAGTAGTAGTTGTTGTTGTTGTAGTAGTGGTAGTTGTAGTAGTAGTAGTAGCAGTAGTAGTAGTTGTTGTAGTAGTAGTAGTAGTAGTTGTTGTTGTTGTTGTAGTAATTGTAGTAGTAGTAGTATTTTTTGTAGTAGTAATATTAGTACTAGTTGTTGTAGTAGTAATTGATGTAGTTATAGTAGTTGACGTAGTAGTTATTGTAGTAGTAATTGTAGTAGTAGTAGTAGTAGTAGTAGTTGACGTAGTAGTAGTTGTAGTAATAGTAGAAGTAGTAGTTGAAGTAGTAGTTGTAGTAGTTGTTGTTGTAATAGTAGTAGTAATAGTAGTAGTAGTTGTAGTAATAGTATTAGTATTAGTTGTTTTTGTAGAAATAATAGTAATAGTAGTAGTAGTAGTAGTAGTAGTAGCGGTAGTAGTGGTGGTTGTTGTAGTAGTAGTGGTTGTAGTAGTAGTAGTAGTAGTAGTAGTAGTAGTAGTAGTAGTAGTAGTAGTAGTAGTAGTAGTAGTAGTAATAGTAGTAGTATGGCTCTGGAGCAGAGGGTCGTTGACTGCGGACAGACCTTGACGAAGTCATGGAGGACGTGACGCATGTCTGATAGCTTCTTTTGCTCGAAGTGGTCAATCTCCTCATCCAGAGCCTTGCATGTGTACGACGTGAATATGCCGGCCTGCTCCAGCTCGTTCTCCGCCTGGGCAATGGTCTGCCTGTCGGCCGGGTCACGCTCCCGCGCTTTGTCCAACATCTCCTGACGACGTAGTTCCTTCCTGCAAGGCCGGTCCACATAGGTAATTGAACATGTGGGGATGAAACTAAGCCACACACCAGCTGAACATGCTATTGAGCAGCTTCTTGTCGAAGCTAGATATTAATTCGCGACACATATTCGAAATTAAATATACGAAAATGCTTATTATACTATCGACACGTGTGGCTCTGGGGCTATATGACGTGGTTGATCAGAATAGGGAAACTAGTATTGAAGAAAACCATATTGAGCAATTACTGATATGAATGTTGGATATGGACAAAAGTAAAATAGCTGTAAACTTTGACACATTAAATTGATATCGTAACACCGAAGCACGCACAAATACACACGGAAGACTGCTTCCAGAGTATTCCTAATTAACTTTTGTTATGTCGAACATTTAAATGTTTTTGTAACGTTCGTAAAGCCTCCCCATCTGATAAGCGCTGCTCTGAAAAATTGCAGGAATTAGGCGCAAAGTTATGAACAAACGTAACGCACAGTACGAATACTAAAATCGGAAAGAAACAGAACTAAGGACGAATTTCGAGAAAAAAACGTAACGTTTCTTGCAAAGAGTTGTATATTAATCCCTCAAAGTTTGGCGCTCGAGATGACAACTATCTAGGAGAAAAACACGAAAACATTCATATACACTCCTAACACACACCTTCATATACACCTTTAACACACACCTTCATATACACGTCTAACACACACCTTCATATACACGTCTAACACACACCTTCATATACACGTCTAACACACACCTTCATATACACGTCTAACACACACCTTCATATACACGTCTAACACACACCTTCATATACACCTTTAACACACACCTTCATATACACGTCTAACACACACCTTCATATACACGTCTAACACACACCTTCATATACACGTCTAACACACACCTTCATATACACGCCTAACACACACCTTCATATACACGTCTAACACACACCTTCATATACACCTTTAACAAACACCTTCATATACACGTCTAACACACACCTTCATATACACCTTTAACACACACCTTCATATACACGTCTAACACACACCTTCATATACACGTCTAACACACACCTTCATATACACGTCTAACACACACCTTCATATACACCTTTAACACACACCTTCATATACACGTCTAACACACACCTTCATATACACGTCTAACACACACCTTCATATACACCTTTAACACACACCTTCATATACACCTTTAACACACACCTTCATATACACGTCTAACACACACCTTCATATACACGTCTAACACACACCTTCATATACACGTCTAACACACACCTTCATATACACCTTTAACACACACCTTCATATACACCTTTAACACACATCTTCATATACACCTTTAACACACACCTTCATATACACCTTTAACACACACCTTCATATACACCTTTAACACACACCTTTATATACACCGCTAACACAAACACGCACACACACGCACGCACGCACACACACACACACACACACACCACACACACACGCATATACACGTGTACCCACGCACACAGACGCACACGCACGCACGCACGCACACACACGTACACACACAAAAACACACACACACACACGCCCACACATGCACACACGCACACACGCACACACGCATACACGCACACACACACACACACGCACGCACATACACATACGCACACGAACACACACACACACACACAGACACACACACATACACATACACACACACACACACACACACATACACACACAGACACACACGCATATACACATGTACCCATGCACACAGACGCACACACACAGACTCTCACGCACGCACGCACGCACACACACGCACACACGCACACACGCACGCACACGTGTACACACGCACATTTAACAAGATTTAACAAAATTGCCACCCAGAGAATTAACTCTAGGTGGCAGGTGGACAAGGAAGCCCTTTGGCTTATCGAGAGTCCGACCCTTTTATCTATGTGTATCCTGCCCTTCTGAGGTATATGTCGATTTTATTTTTAAACATATTCAAGCTTCTAGCACACACACAATCAGCAGATAATCTGTTCCATTCATTTACAGTCCTTTGTGAAAATGAGAACTTTCTTATATCTAATCTACACTGCTACTTTGTTAATATAACTTCATGTCCTCTAGTCCTTCTATCTTTCTTAAGTAAACAAAAATATTTCTATCAGTATTTTCATAACCATTCATTATTTTAAACACTTCCATCTGATCTCCACTCAATCTCCTGGTCTGTAGTGTTGTTAAGCCTCATTGTTTTAGGCGTATTTCGTAACTAAGATCCCTCAGTTTTGTTATCATTTTAGTTGCTCTCCTCTGAACTTTTTCTAGCATATCTATGTCCTTCCTGCGATATGGCCTCCACTCTTGAATACAATATTCTAAATGAGGCCTAACTATTGTTTTGTACAGCGGTATTATTAGCTCTTTTTCCTTATACGTTATTTTTCGCCTAATTAATCCAAGGATATGATTTCCATTTGAAGCTGCAATTCCGCACTGCTCTGAAACCTTCATATCAGCACTAATGGTTAACCGTAAGTCCTTTTCTTTTACAGTAGTACTTAGTACAGTACCCCCATTGTATATTCTATCTCTTCGTTCCCATATCCAGCGTGAAGGCATTTACATTTCCCAAAACTGAATAGCATTTGCCATTTTTCAGACCATTTGATCAACTTGTCAAGATCATCTTGTAAATGTTGTCTATCTCCATCACTTTTAATCATTCTAAACACTTTTGTATCATCCGCAAATTTCAACACATTGCTTGTTATTTCATCATCCAATTCGTTGATATATATTAAGAATAATAGGTCCTAGTACTGATCCCTGTTTACCCCACTCAATACCGATTTCCAGTTTGAAGCCTCCCCATCAACTACTACACGTTGTCTTCTCGCAATCAGCCATTTTTCTATCCAGTTTATTATACAATTTCCTATGCTATGGGCCTTTAGCTTAAGCAGTAATCTTTGATGTGGTACTTTGTCGAAAGCTTTTTGAAAATTTAAGTAGACGATATCTACTGGTGATCCCTCATCTACCCACTTAGTGATGTCTTCCAAAAAACATAACATATTTGTTAAGCTTGACCTCGCTTTAAAAAACCTATGTTGAGATGGGTTTATCAAGTTATGTTTAACAAGAAAATCCACCATGTGATCTTTAATTAGTCTTTCTAATAATTTGCAAATCACTGATGTTAAACTTACTGGTATATAGTTCTCTGACTTGTTTTTCGAACCTTTTTTAAATAACGGTATAATGTTTGCCTTTTTCCATTCTATAAGAACCACTACCTCTTCTAATGACAAATTGAAAACTGTTGCAAGTGGTATGCTAATTTGTTCTACAATTTCCAATAGTAGTTTGGGCGGAATCCCATCCACTCCAGGTGATTTATTATTCTTCGTAGCCCTTATTTTCTTAACTACCATTTCCTGGGTTACAATTAATTGTCCTAAATAGTCTGAATCTGCCCCCTTGTACTTAGCACACACACACACACGCACGCACGCACACACACACACACACACACACACACACACACACACACACACACACACACACACACACACACACACACACACACACACACACACACACACACACACACACACACTCACTCACTCACACACACACACACACACACACACACACACATACACACACACACACACACACACACATACACACACACATACAAACACACGCACATACACATGTACCCACGCACACCGACGCACACGCACGCACGCGCGCACACACGTACACACACGTACGCACACGTACACACACGTACACACACGTACACACACGTACACACACGTACACACACACAAACACATACTCACTCACACACACACACACACACACACACACACACACACACACACACACACACACACACACACACACACACACACACACACACACACACACACACACACACACGCACACACACGCACACACACGCACACACACGCACACACACGCCCACACCCGCCCACACCCGCCCACACACGCCCACACACGCCCACACACGCCCACACACGCCCACACACGCCCACACACGCCCCCACACGCCCCCACACGCCCCCACACGCACATACACGCACACACGGTAGCCAAATTGTGATTGTACAAATGTATTACTTGCGTGCGTCGAAGGCCTCGTTGAGGTTGCGCTTAGCACTCTTGCAGGCGGCGCCGTAGAGCGAGAGCGGGTAGACGACATTGGCCTCGAGGCGCTTAGCGTCCACCTCACGATAGTCCTGCACGGCCGACAGGTTCTCGGCGAACCGGCGCACGGCCACCTGCAGGACAGCGAGAAGACGTCCACCATGTCGACAATTTCTTTACATTAGGAAGACATTGTATGGCCATATTACAAGATCAACCGGCCTTACAAAAACATCCTGCAAGGCACTGTGCCAGGAGAAAGAAAGAGGAACAGGCAGAGGAAGATGTGGGAAGACTACTGGTCGATATCCAAGTTTGACCTTCGGTAGATCCCAGAGGGCAGTAGAGAATCGGAAAAGACGGCGGGAGCTGTCATGGAGGCATCACGGGTCCGCGACGACCTCATGTTTACGGGATAGAGAATATAGAAAAGTAGATCAGGAACAGTGGATAGACTCGCAATGTTCGCCAACCCGTCATGCGATATCTCCACCGCGCTGCATTGTGGCGGCATATACACTAATGGTGCATGTTTCATTTCGTGGTTGATTGCTTTTTTATAAAATACTGTACAAAATAAGAATCGAACACCACCTCGACTTCTCAGGAAAGCATACGTATACCTCATAATGCTGAGTTAAGCCTTGATTAACTATATTGTAGCTAGCGTGGGTTGCGGGCTACACCTATTATCATTGCGCGGTGACAGTTCGTTCACGCATATCATCCATCAGAGTCTATTGCCAGATACTCGTCCATAACACCGAGCGAACTGTAGCGACGCGGAATCAACCAACATGAATAATAATAATAATAATAAACTTTATTTATACACTAGTCTCCAGAGTACGACTCTGTTCAATAGTGTGTACAGAGTCGCTAAAATATAACAATATACATACATAAGACTTAGTGGTGTAAACATATATTTAGTCTGATACTTATTTTAAAATAGCGTCATTAAAATAAACATTATGGCTGATGAATGAAACGGCAACAAGAGCATTCGAACCTGGAATTTATCGATATATACCCGGAGTGACTAGACTATGCCTACCTTGGTAGTCTGACTGAGGTACTCCTGCTCGGCGTAGACCATGAGGGTCTTGACGATGTAATCTCCGCAGTCTCGCATCTTGCACTGCGCCAGCATGTAATCGGAGAAGGCCGAGCACATGTTGCCGAGGTGACTCTCCGCCTGGTTGATGCGGTACTTGATGAAGTTGACGCGGCGGGCCTGGTCGTGGTCGTCGGAGCCGGCACCACTGCGTGGCGTGTACGCGTTGTACATCGTGCGTGCGCGTGGGATCAGCTGCAACAGTCTTCTGCATTACTGTGGTAGCCAAAATGATAGATTTAAAAAGATTTAATAAGATTATTAACTAGAGCAAAAGTTCCAGATGGTTTATACACAAGAATGCTTGTGGTTTATCGGTAGTCCAACATCTTTCTTTCTATGTGAAGTCCGCACTTCGGGTATATTTTTTCAATTTTATTTGGAAATATAGTCTCCACGATGGCATTTAAACAACACCAATAATATCAACCAATAATAACCACAACGACACATAATATGTCTTATTGTTTTATAGTCTACAGTAAGAAAAAATACTCTCTGATATCCAATCAGCACTGTTCATTCATTAACGTTAATTCAAATATTTTAGTTATTACTCTGTATATCCTATTGAGGTCATAGATATATTCTATAAAAGTCACCAACAACTGTATATGGTTTCCCTTTTACTAGCCCATTCACTACTCAACATATCTACAAAATGTGCAAGAAATAAATTCGAAGGACAACAGTAAAATATACGTGTGTAGTCACAATTGAAACAACTGTAATGTTAATTAAATCAACTGAATTACATTTTAATAGTTTTTGATTTATTTATATTCAACTAAACTTTTAATTAATATATTTCTTTGTGTAACTATATTCAGAATTGGGGGCATAAACACCTCCAGAGGCGGCCGAAACAAATGGTATAGGAAATGTTTTTCTGCCGCGCCGTTGTCACTTCAGCTTCTCCGCTGTCTCGCTTCGACTGAAAAGGGGGGTGCTGTTAAACAAAATTATCCGCCCTATATTCACTCTTCACCTCTTCTTCGGTTAAACATTCTCGCGCGCGCACCAGGGGGTGCTGCTGATTACATCAGTCTCTGTACCCCCGGGCAGATCGTTTGCTGAAACTCGGAGTATAAGCTCAGCCAATAATATCGCTTGCCGGTAAGTTCCGGTGCTTTTCTTGGAATATTTGGGAAGTAGACGTAATTATTTGAATAGACAATGCCGATCAGCGACTCGTGAGAATGATCGAATGGGTCAATATATTGGGATTCCTGGAGCTGGAGCGCAAGTCGGACGGGTGTCTGCATTGTTCTCACGGGTTGTACGGCGTAATAAATTCTGAGTTTGATTCAGTTAATTTCCATACAATGCGTGAGAGATCTGCTATGGGTAGTGATGTAGTTTCTTTCTTACAATTACGTACGTTTACATTGGCAGTTATATAATATAGAGCGATGTTTAAAAAGTGAAATAAAAAGGAGCACCTACTTTATAAAGACGTGTTGCTCTTGCAGTCTTGACTTGGGTAAATTCCGTAATGCATTGCGCGATGACGTAGCTGCACGCCACGTCACGCTTCGTCACATCAAACGCAAACCACTTCTTTATTTGTTTGTCCTTTTCATATTGCAACAACAGATGCCCATTAGTAGAAGTGGTTTTCTCATAAAATAAAGATTATTTATTTAGCAGTAGACAACTATTTAAGTTCTAAGGTTTTGGTAAATAGTTTTGAGGTTGGGCCAAGCCAACCATATTTGTATATATTTTTTATTCGACGAAATGATGCAATGAATGCATTTTTCTTGTTTCCTTGTCTTATGGTTTTCTCTTGAGTATTGGCGAACAATCCCAAGATGTCTGCCGGGCAGAGTTGAGCATAGGCGCGTGTGTATTTGATTTTGTGTAGCTCACATTATAAAACGTTATTTGTTTCCGTTCTATTGGGTAGATCAGGGGCCAGCAACCTTTTTGAATGGAGGGTCAAATATGTGAGATGGGCTAGACCAAGGGGGCATACGGTTATTTATGAATATTAATTATCATTCGCCTAATCTTCATGGAGAGACTCTATATTATGTTACGAATATAATAAAACCATTCTAGCTCCTATTCGGTGACGACAAACATACACATTTTGTCAGGGTATATAATTAATAACGATTTGTTATTATCGAACATCAATGTATAATTTTGATCAGTTGAGTATTAAAAAGTATGCATTATTCTTTTTGTTACCCGTGTTGTTAGCATGCAACTGGAATTTTGACTACTGCGCCGACTGGGTGTTTCGCTGCGCCACGAAGTGCTCCACGACTAACTACAGACTTGTTCCTGCGAACTTCCGTGCGGCCTAATAACGAATTAATTAAACAATTTCAGGAATTTGGAAAATGTCAAAACATTAGCTCAATATATCATGTTTAGGCCTAACAAGCTTTCTGTCATAACTATAATATTATCTCTACACGTCTCTTTTTAAAACTATGTGTGTTTACTTTTACAAATATGTCATGAACAGTGATGTTTACAATGTTAGAATAGTTAAAGAAAAAACACCTATTTTATAAAGACGTGCTGCTCATGCAATCTCGACTTGAGTTATTTACCGCAATGCATTGCGCGATGACGTAGCCGAACGGGGGCACATTTCCAAGGTCCTAAGGGGGCACCGTCAAGAGAGCCCATTCAAAAAGGTCAACGGGCACGCCACATTCCAAACGTCTAGGGGGCACATGCCACCCATGCCCCGCTGGATCCGCCTATGCTAATATGATGTGGTTTTCTTGTATAAAGAAGATTATTTATTTGGCAGTCGACAACTATTTAAGTTCTAAGGTTTGGGTAAACATTTGATGCATTTTGAGGTTGCACTAAACCAACCATATTTATATATCGTTATTCCAAATTATGTTCATGAATTTGTTTCTTCTGTTCTTGTTCGTGTTCATGTTCTTGTTCGTGTTCAGTGTCAGCCAACGATATTAACGTGTCTGACAACCTGGATTGCGTGCGTGATTGACGGTTTTAGATTTGCGAGTCTTTGTCCGGGTTCTGACTAATTTATGCTAAGTTTTGTATAGTGAAACCTTTGAACAATGTGAAACTGTAAAACACGCGGTAAACAGTAACTAAAATAAGAGTTTCACAATTATACCAATTGTCCGCGCTTAAGATGTGGTCAAAATACGCTCGCCAAAAACCTCGATTTGCACTCCCTCCCGGAGGCTCACAAAAACATCCACGTTGAGGCTCTATGAAAACCGCAATTTGCCCCCCCCCCCCTTGAAACACATAAGAATAACCCACATTGAGGCTCTCCATAAAAAAAAAATTACACCCCAAAATCAAACCATCTTCCCTAAATATTGACGAGCTAATTCTACTTCCAGCAGCCACCTAATTAATTGGGGGCTGAGCCCCCAATCCCCCTAGGTTCCGATGCCTATCTAAGAGTATTTAAGAATTAATTTCTGGTCGCTGTGTATGCTCAATACTTTATTATTTTGTATTTCAATACTTTATTATTTTGTATGTATTATAATTAGTTGTTCATAATGTATTATGCATATATATGCAGATTTCATAAATGATTTTTATCACTATTAGTGTACGTATGTGCGTGCGTGTGTGCGTGTGTGCGTGTGTGAGGATGCCCAATATACATTATTTTGTCTTTGTTTAATTTGGTCATTCAATCTGCATTGATAATCTGTAGGTTGCCTGTATGGTTAATGTATTACGACTTTATGGCAGGATATGCCATATGTGATCATATATAAAGATCAACAGGTTTAACAAGATTTAATATGATTGCCACACAGAGAATTAACTGTAGGTGGCAGGTGGACAAGGAAGCCCTTTGGCTTATCGAGAGTCCGACCCTTTTATCTATGTGTATCCCGCCCTTCTGAGGTATGTGTCGATTTTATTTTTAAACATATTCACGCTACTAGCATCCACACAATCAGCAGATAATCTGTTCCATTCATTTACAGTCTTTTGTGAAAATGAGAAATTTCTTATATCTAATCTACACTGCTCCTTTGCTAATGTAACTTCATGTCCTCTAGTCCTTCTATCTTTCTTAACTGAGAAAAAAATATTTCTATCAATATTTTCATAACCATTCATTATTTTAAACACTTCTATCTGATCTCCTCACAATCTCCTGGTCTCTAGTGTTGTTAAGCTGCATTTTTTAGGCGTATTTCGTAACTAAGATCCCTCAGTTTTGGTATCATTTTAGTTGCTCTCCTCTGCACTCTTTCTAGCATATCTATGTCCTTCCTGCGATATGGCCTCCATGCTTGAATACAATATTCAAAATGAGGCCTAACTATTGTTTTGTACAGCGGTATTTTTAGTTATTTTTCCTTATACGTTATGTTTCGCCTAATTAATCCAAGGATTTGATTTCCCTTTGAAGCTGCAATTCTTCACTGCAGTGAAACCTTCATATCAACACTAATTGTTAACCTTAAGTCCTTTTCTTTTACAGTAGTACTTACAGTACAGTACCCCCCATTGTATATTATACCTCTTCGTTCCCATTTCCTGCGTGAAGGCATTTACATTTCCCAAAATTGAACAGCATTTGCCACTTTTTAGACCATTTGATCAACATGTCAAGATCGTCTTGTAAATGTTGTCTATCTCCATCACTTTTAATCCTTCTAAAAAATGTTGTATCAAATTTCAACACCTTGCTTGTTATTTCATCATCCAAATCGTTGATATATATTAGTAATAATATAGGTCCTAGTACTGATCCCTGTGGTAACCCACTCAATACCGATTTCCAGTTTGAAGCCTCCCCATCAACTACTACACGTTGTCTTCTGTCAATCAGCCATTTTTCTATCCAGTGTATTATACCATTTCCTATGCCATGGGCTTTTAGTTTAAGCAGTAATCTTTGACGTGGTACTTTTTCGATAGCTTTTTGAAAATCTAAGTAGTCGTTATCTACTGGTGATCCCTCATCTACCCACTTAGTAATGTCTTCCCAAAAACATAACATGTTTGTTAAGCAAGACCTCGCTTTAAAAAACCCATGTGGAGATGGGTTTATCAAGTTATGTTTAACAAGAAAATCCACCATGTGATCTTTAATTAGACTTTCTAGTAATTTGCAAATCACTGATGTTAAACTCACTGGTCTATAGTTCTCTGACTTGTTTCTCGAACCTTTTTTTAAATAACGGTATAATGGTTGCCTCTTTCCATTCTAAAGGAACCACTCCCTCTTCTAATGAAAAATTGAAAACTGTTGCAAGCGGCACGCTAATTTGTTCTACAATTTCCAATAGTAGTTTGGGTGGAATCCGATCCACTCCAGGTGATTTATTATCCATCATAGCCCTTATTTTCTTAGCTACCATTTCCGGGGTTACAATTAATTGTCCTACATAGTCTGAATCTGCCCCTTGAACTTAGCCTCTGGTACTGGCAGTGAACTAATATCTTCTCTGGTAAACACTGAACTAAAGTGCTCATTCAGGTCTTCTGCCATTAAGAATCCCTCTGATATTATATTTCCAGCACTATCTTCTAGAGGACCGACCTTATCTTAAACTTTCTGTTTGCTTCGAACATACGCATAAAAACTCTTGCTGTCATGTTTTATATTACTAGCTAATTGTTGTTCATAGCTTTTCTTTGAATTTATAATTTCAGCTGTAGCTAGGTTAAGTGTTTCTTTATAAATGTTGTAGTCTTCATCATTTCCGGTACATCTATATGACTTCCACATCATTTGTTTACACTTAATTTTTATAATGGCTTCTTTCGATTAATGTTTCTTTTTGGATCGTTTCCCTTGTTTTTGGAAGGGTACAAATGTATCGACTATGCACTTAATTTCACTCTTTGCTGTTGCTGTCTTATTTTTTAGTGTGTTATTCCAGTCTATCTTTGCTAAATATTTCCTCATATCCTTATATCTTCCTTTGTGGACATTTCTCCTATAATGCTTTTTATTATTTCTTTATGATTTTACTTTGATGGTAAAATGTATCTGGTTGTGATCACTACTCACCAGTGGCTCACATATATTGACATTGTCAACTAATTCATTCTGTGAGGACAAAACTTTGTCTAACACATTCTCATCCCTGGCTGGTTCTAGCACATGCTGAGAAAGGAAAGTATCTTGAACTAAAACTAAAAACTTGTGGTCCTCACTCCCCATACTTTGTAGAGATTTACATTGTATATGCCCGTGGTTAAAATCCCCCATAATAATACAGTTCCGTTTGCTTACTTCCCTTGTAGCGTTTTGTATTTTTTCATTATCTTTTAAGGTTGTGTTTGGACTTCGATAAACTAACTCAGCTGTTAACGTTAAGTTTCCTGTAACTATGTTACACCAAACAGCTTCTTCGCAATCTGCTTCTCTTTCTAATTTTATTTCATAAGCCTGGATAGATTCTTTAATATATAAAATAACTCCACCTCCCTTTCTTCCTATTCTATCTTTCCTAAACATTATATATCCTGTTAGTCCCAATTCGGCATCTGATATATCGGTGGTGGTCCAGGATTCGGTTATACCTATTATGTGAGGGTCAATATCTTCCACCATAATGTTTAGTGCATTTCTTTTGTTTACTATTCTCCTTGCATTTAAACAAACACATTTATATCCAGCTTCAGAATAGTTTTCCAGACTGTTCTTTGCTGATTGATTTGTGCTGTCTTTGTCTATGCCTCCAGTTTCAGGCTTTTCTGAGTCCCCCCTGCGAATCTAGTTTAAATAGATGCAACCTGTCCCACTGTCAACAGATCGCAGCAGGTTATCTTAGAAAACTGCTGCCCCTTTCCACTAAGATGGAGGCCATCTCTCATGTACATATCTTCCCTCCCAACAAAGTATCCCCATAAATCTGTGAATCCCACCCACTCTTCTTCACACATCTACTCAACTAGTGCGTTTATCGCCATCCTCTTGCAGTTTCTATACGTTGCCCCCTTCCTCCCATTACTGGCAAAATTCCTGACAGAATAATCTGTTCAACTCTTGTCTTCTTTAGCTTCCTCTCTAACTGTCTATTCTTCTGTACTATTCCAGTTGTTCCCACCCTGTCTGCATTATTTGTTCCTACATGTACCATTATAGACCCTCCCTTGCCATGTCCCAATACCTTATCTACCCTGTCAGTTAAGTATTCAATCCTAGCCCCCGGTTGACAAACAACGACGTCCTTCGCCTTGATCAGTGTCTTGTTCGTCTTTCTCATAATGGAGTCGCCCATAAACACCCTCTCTTTCCTCATTGTACCCTAAACCACTGCCTTAGAGTAGCTCATTCTTCGGTTTGCATCTAGTTGTTGTCTTTTCCCCCTGTCGTCTTCTCTCCTGTCACATTCTCTTCCGATCCATTCTTTCCTGTCGCTTTTTCTCTTGTCACCTTTCCTCCTGTCAGCGTCCCTTTTATCGACTTCTCTTCTATCACATTTGCTCTCACTTCCTTTCGTCCCTTCATCTTTCCTCCCATCTCATTTTCTTCTCTCCTCTCCCGTCCCATCTTCCCTCCCTTCTTCTCTACGGTCATTTTCTCCCCTCTCATCTTCACGCTTGTCACGTTTTCTCTCATCGATTTTTCAATTTTTTCCCCTCCAATCACCTTCCCTCCTGTGAATCTCCTTTCCTTCGTTTTCTTGCCACTGCCAATTTTCTTGCCACTATTCTCCTTCAGTCTTGCAGTATTCTCACCTCTATCGCTGTCGTCTCTCTCCATTCGACCTGTCTCCTTGCTAATTCCCATCTCCATTCCCTTCACAATATCTGTCAACCTAACTATCACCTTCTGCAGACACTCCACCTTCCAACACCCAATGCACTGAAAGGTGAATCCTTTCTCCATGGTTTCTGCACATGACTTCCCACAGCCGGACAATGCAAAATCTACCCAGCTGTAGCAGTGATCGCACACCAAGTGTCGCTTTGCCTTGACTTGCCGCTTGCAAGGCGCCATATCCCTATCAGAATTTATTTAATAACTTAACTAACTTAATCTTTATAAAGACTGTTTCCTGTGTACTACAGCACACTTTATGCTACAGATTTCGATTACACAGCCGACTATTTATCCTATCACGAACGGTAACATTACCGGTAGTGACCTAATTTAAATACAATCAATTACGTTACGTTAGGCTGCTTTATCTTCGAGGCTATATTTGGCGGAGATAGATCGTAGAAATTGGTGGTGTAAAAAAGTTGATAAACAAGTGGAATTACTGATTGATAAGTATTATTCTTGTCTTAATATCATTCATAAAGTTGCAATAAACATATATTGGGTAGTAGTTGTGCTTAAAGTTAGTTATTTAAAGTATTTTAGAACACCTTAGTATAGTGAGTGATAATAGGGTAACTCGCTTAGGCGGCTTAGCCTACGATAAGTTGTAAACAAGATTTAACAAACCTGATTATGTGGTAAATATATAGGAGATAAAGTAACAACCATCAAACTACTTACATAAGATAATATCTGTGTAAGCCAGTAGTTGCTAGATATTTTGATTAGGTAGCATTGTTGTTAAAATTGTTGTTGAAGACGAGAGTCGAACAGGTTATTTTGTCAGGAATTTTGCCAGTAATGGGAGGAAGGGGGACAACGTATAGAAACTGCAAGAGGATGGCGATCAATGCACTAGCTGAGCAGATGTGTGAAGAAGAGGGGGTGGGATTCACAGATTTATGAGGATACTTTGTTGGGAGGGAAGATATGTACATGAGAGATGGCCTCCATCTTAGTGGAAAGGGGGCAGCAGTTTTCTCAGAGAATCTGCTGCAATCTGTTGACAGTGGGACAGGTTGCATCTATTTAAACTAGATTCGCAGGGGGGACTGACAGAAAAGCCTGAAAATGGAGGCATAGATAAAGACAGCACAAATAAATCAACAAATAACGGTCTGGAAAACTCTTCTGAAGCTGGATATAAATGTGTTTGTTTAAATGCAAGGAGTATAGTAAACAAAAGAAATGAACTAAACATTATGGTAGAAGATATTGACCCTCATATAATAGGTATAACCGAATCCTGGACCACCACCGATATATCAGATGCTGAATTGGGACTGACAGGATATGTAATGTTTAGAAAAGATAGAATAGGAAGAGAGGGAGGTGGAGTTATTTTATATATTAAAGAATCTATTCAGGCTTATGAAATAAAATTAGAAAGAGAAGCAGATTGTGAAGAAGCTGTTTGGTGTAACATAGTTACAGGAAACTCAGCGTTAACAGTTGGGTTAGTTTATCGAAGTCCAAACATAAGCATAGAAGAGAATGAAAAAATACAAAACGCTATAAGGGAAGTAAGCAAACGGGACTGTATTATTATGGGGGATTTTAACCATGGGCATATACAATGGAAATCTCTACAGAGTATGGGGAGAGGGGACCACAAGTTTTTAGTTTTAGTTCAAGATACATTCCTTTCTCAACATGTGCTAGAACCAACCAGGGGTGAGAATGTGTTAGACATAGTTTTGTCTTCACAGAATGAATTAGTTGACAATGTCAAGATATGTGAGCCACTGGGGAGTAGCGATCACAACCAGATACATTTTACCATCAAAGTAAAATCAGAAAGGAATAGCAAAAAGCAGTATAGGAGAAATTTCCACAAAGGAAGGTATAAGGACATGAGGAAATATTTAGCAAAGATAGACTGGAATAAGACACTGAAAAATAAGACGGCAACAGAATGCTGGAATATATTAAAGAGTGAAATTAAGTGCATAATCGATAAATTTGTACCCTTCAAAAAACAAGGAAAACGGTCCAAAAAGAAACACTTATCGAAAGAAGCCATTAGAAAAATTTAGCCATTAAACAAATGATGTGGAAGTCATATAGATGTACTGGAAATGATGAAGACTACAACAATTATAAAGAAACACTTAACCAAACTACAGCTGAAATTAGAAATTCAAAGAGAAGCTATGAACAACAATTAGCTAGTAAAATAAAACATGACAGCAAGAGTTTTTATGCGTATGTTCGAAGCAAACAGAAAGTTCAAGATAAGGTCGGTCCTCTAGAAGATAGTGCTGGAAATATAATATCAGAGGGATTCATAATGGCAGAAGACCTGAATGAGTACTTTAGTTCAGTGTTTACCAGGGAAGATATTAGTTCACTGCCAATACCAGAGGCTAAGTTCAAGGGGGCAGATTCAGACTATTTAGGACAATTAATTGTAACCCCGGAAATGGTAGCTAAGAAAATAAGGGCTATGAAGGATAATAAATCACCTGGAGTGGATGGTATCCCACCCAAACTACTATTGGAAATTGTAGAACAAATTAGCATACCACTTGCAACAGTTTTCAACTTGTCATTAGAAGAGGGAGTGGTTCCTTTAGAATGGAAAGAAGCAAACATTATACCGTTATTCAAAAAAGGTTCGAGAAACAAGTCAGAGAACTATAGACCAGTGAGTTTAACATCAGTGATTTGTAAATTATTAGAAAGACTAATTAAAGATCACATGGTGGATTTTCTTGTTAAACAAAACTTGATAAACCCATCTCAACATGGTTTTTTTAAAGCTATTTCATGCTTAACAAATATGTTATGTTTTTTGGAAGACATCACTAAGTGGGTAGATGAGGGATCACCAGTAGATATCGTCTACTTAGATTTTCAAAAAGCTTTTGACAAAGTACCACATCAAAGATTACTGCTTAAACTAAAGGCCCATGGCATAGGAAATGGTATAATAAACTGGATAGAACAATGGCTGATTGACAGAAGACAACGTGTAGTAGTTGATGGGGAGGCTTCAAACTGGAAATCGGTATTGAGTGGGGTACCACAGGGATCAGTATTAGGTCCTATATTATTCTTAATATACATCAACGATTTGGATGATGAAATAACAAGCAAGGTGTTGAAATTAGTGGATGATACAAAAGTGTTTAGAAGGATTAAAAGTGATGGAGATAGACAGCATTTACAAGATGATCTTGACAGGTTGATCAAATGGTCTGAAAAGTGGCAAATGATGTTCAATTTTGGGAAATGTAAATGCCTCCACATAGGACATGGGAACAAAGAAGTAGAATATACAATGGGGGGTACTGTACTAAGTACTACTGTAAAAGAAAAGGGCTTAGGTTTAACCGTTAGTGCTGATATGAAGATTTCAGAGCAGTGCGGAATTGCAGCTTCAAAGGGAAATCAAATCCTTGGATTAATTAGGCGAAACATAACGTATAAGGAAAAAGAGCTAATAATACCGCTGTACAAAACAATAGTTAGGCCTCATTTAGAATATTGTATTCAAGCTTGGAGGCCATATCGCAGGAAGGACATAGATATGCTAGAAAGAGTGCAGAGGAGAGCAACTAAAATGATATCAAATCTGAGGGATCTTAGTTACGAAATTTGCCTAAGAAAATGCGGTTTAACAACACTAGAGACCAGGAGATTGAGAGGAGATCAGATAGAAGTGTTTAAAATATTGAAGGGTTATGAAAATATTGGTAGAAATATGTTTTTCTCAGTTAAGAAAGATAGAAGGACATGATAGAAGGACATGATCTTGCATTAGCAAAGGAGCAGAGTAGATTGGATATAAGAAAGTTTTCATTTTCACAAAGGACTGTAAATGAATGGAACAGATTACCTGCTGATTGTGTGGGTGCTAGTAGCGTGAATATGTTTAAAAATAATAGAAACACTTAACCAAACTACAGCTGAAATTAGAAATTCAAAGAGAAGCTATGAACAACAATTAGCTAGTAAAATAAAACATGACAGCAAGAGTTTTTATGCGTATGTTCGAAGCAAACAGAAAGTTCAAGATAAGGTCGGTCCTCTAGAAGATAGTGCTGGAAATATAATATCAGAGGGATTCATAATGGCAGAAGACCTGAATGAGTACTTTAGTTCAGTGTTTACCAGGGAAGATATTAGTTCACTGCCAATACCAGAGGCTAAGTTCAAGGGGGCAGATTCAGACTATTTAGGACAATTAATTGTAACCCCGGAAATGGTAGCTAAGAAAATAAGGGCTATGAAGGATAATAAATCACCTGGAGTGGATGGGATTCCGCCCAAACTACTATTGGGAATTGTAGAACAAATTAGCATACCACTTGCAACAGTTTTCAACTTGTCATTAGAAGAGGGAGTGGTTCCTTTAGAATGGAAAGGAGCAAACATTATACCGTTATTCAAAAAAGGTTCGAGAAACAAGTCAGAGAAGTATAGACCAGTGAGTTTAACATCAGTGATTTGTAAATTATTAGAAAGACTAATTAAAGATCACATGGTGGATTTTCTTGTTAATCAAAACTTGATAAATCCATCTCAACCTGGTTTTTTTTAAGGGAGGTCATGCTTAACAAATATGTTATGTTTTTTGGGAGACATCACTAAGTGGGTAGATGAGGGATCACCAGTAGATATCGTCTACTTAGATTTTCAAAAAGCTTTTGACAAAGTACCACATCAAAGATTACTGCTTAAACTAAAGGCCCATGGCATAGGAAATGGTATAATAAACTGGATAGAACAATGGCTGATTGACAGGAGACAACGTGTAGTAGTTGATGGGGAGGCTTCAAACTGGAAATCGGTATTGAGTGGGGTACCACAGGGATCAGTATTAGGTCCTATATTATTCTTAATATATATCAACGATTTGGATGATGAAATAACAAGCAAGGTGTTGAAATTTGCGGATGATACAAAAGTGTTTAGAAGGATTAAAAGTGATGGAGATATACAGCATTTACAAGATGATCTTGACAGGTTGATCAAATGGTCTGAAAAGTGGCAAATGCTGTTCAATTTTGGGAAATGTAAATGCCTCCACACAGGACATGGGAACGAAGAAGTAGAATATACAATGGGGGGTACTGTACTAAGTACTACTGTAAAAGAAAAGGACTTAGGGTTAACCATTAGTGCTGAAATGAAGGTTTCAGAGCAGTGCGGAATTGCAGCTTCAAAGGGAAATCAAATCCTTGGATTAATTAGGCGAAACATAACGTATAAGAAAAAAGAGCTAATAATACCGCTGTATAAAACAATAGTTAGGCCTCATTTAGAATATTGTATTCAAGCGTGGAGGCCATATCGCAGGAAGGACATATATATGCTAGAAAGAGTGCAGAGGAGAGCAACTAAAATGATACCAAATCTGAGGGATCTTAGTTACGAAATACGCCTAAAAAAACGCGGTTTAACAACACTAGAGACCAGGAGATTGAGAGGAGATCAGATAGAAGTGTTTAAAATATTGAAGGTTTATGAAAATATTGATAGAAATATGTTTTTCTCAGTTAATAAAGATAGAAGGACTAGAGGACATAAACTTGCATTAGCAAAGGAGCAGAGTAAATTGGATATAAGAAAGTTTTCATTTTCAGAAAGGACTGTAAATGAATGGAACAGATTATCTGCTGATTGTGTGGGTGCTAGTAGCGTGAATATGTTTAAAAATAAAATCGACACATACCTCAGACGGGCGGGATACACATAGATAAAAGGGTCGGACTCTCGATAAGCCAAAGGGCTTCCTTGTCCACCTGCCACCTAAAGTTAATTCTCTGGGTGGCAATCTTGTTAAATCTTGTTAAATCTTTATTTATATAGGTTACGCCGTCCGACTATCGCCCTTGGCCTTGCTTAATTTTAAAAGCAATGCTACCTAATCAAAATATCTAGCAAGTACTGGCTTACACAGATGTTATCTTATGTAAGTAGTTTGATGGTTGTTACTTTATCTCCTATATATATTCTACCACATAATCAGGTTTGTTAAATCTTGTTTACAATTTATCGAAGGCTAAGTTACCCTATTATCACTCACTATACTAAGGTATTATAAAATACTTTAACTAGCTAACTTTAAGCACAACTGCTACTCAATATATGTTTACTGCAAATTTATAAATGATATTAAGGAAAGAATAATACTTATCAATCAGTAATTCCACTTGTTTATCAACTTTTCTGCACCACCAAATTTCTACGATCTATCTCCGCCAAATATAGCCTCGAAACGTGGTGCACCTGTCTTAAAGACTATTAATTGTATACAAATTAAACTGTGTGTATTGTGTATCATTCCATATTATGTACGCAGTCTTCAATTGGACGCACCTGGGTGTGACTGCACCATCACAAGCTACGTGTTTTTTTTATTTTACCAGTTTTGAACGATGAGACCACAGTGTGCAGTTTTATAGTTGTTTTTATGAAAGAGTCAAGACGATCATTGACTTAGCAGTTTTACTGTTTGTTTTATAGTTTTTTTAGTATCTGAGTGATTTTTATCTCAAGTTCAATGAATTACACCTGTGTGTAACAGCAACAGGAACATTGCATGACGGCCTGCGCAAGACAGTTTCTGCGTCACCTACAATTTGTTCAAGTCAACACGGCTAACATGTTGAATACACAACCGATCTCCAAAGTGCGGCCTGCCAAGTTGTACCTGCTGAATGTGTGGTTTGTTTGCAACAAAGCAGACTTCCTTGTTGACTACATTACCGGCCATGACCTAGACATACTGTGCATTACCGAGACCTAGTTAACCAGCGAGGATACTGCGACCGACGTCACACATTGCACATTGCGGCTATCTCCATGAGCACGTTCGTCGGAGCAACGGCGGTGTTAGCGTCCTCTTTAGAGCATCGTACATAACGACCACTCCCATCATTGGTCTGCTTCATCTTTTGAGTGTCTCGACCTTCAAGTACGTTGTCACAGAATCTCCTTCCTTTACATTCGTATGTTCGTCATATACAGACCGTCATTGTCCAGCTCCAAACCTCAGCCGTTCGCCACCTTCCTTACCGTATTTCTAGATCTTGTTGAACGCGTCGGGACGAAATCTGGGATCATTATCCTCGGCGACTTCAACGTGCGATACGGGGACAAGAACGATGCGCACGCACGAGTTGTACAAGAGAGTATATCAGACATCAACCTCAGACACAAAGTCACCGACGCGACACACAACCAGGGTAACGTGTTAGACCTCATCACCACCGCTTCTTCTTCATCACATGTATTCACTTCTCACGAATATCCACCTACGACCTTGTCACCGATCACTTTCTTTGTGACCTCGCCACCACCAAGTCTCGCCCTCCCCGCAAGAAAATAGAATACCCATTGACAACATCACCGAAAGGTCTATGTGGGTGCGAGTTCGCCTGTTATTTGGGCGGCATGTACGATCAGTACTACTCAGAACTGTCATGTTTGATCGATCGTCAAGCACCGTACAGTCACCGAACGATCACATACTCCGCTGATATCAATCATGAGATTTTCAGGTGTACCGATATAAAATATACTACTTTCGCCTTTCTCCAAAAATCACGTCTGCCATTTTTAAAGATGACTCCCGTGCGCAGCACCACAATGACGAGGTCTTCATGGTATTTCCACATAAACTATTTCGCTTTAGAGTACAAAGCGTCGCCATACAACTGATTCAACTGTTTTACAAAAAAAACTGTAGCTGTTGGAAAACTATCCAAAGTGTGTGAATGCATCTATGTGCTGGTCACGCTACCATGAGTAGTATTCTGATTGCTGTCACCGGAAACATGTTTTCGAAAATCATATAATTCCACCCAGTCTAAGCTGGATTTCTGGTCCTCAGATGTGAGCTTCGTGATGTACTATTGCTTGTGTTCCCAGAACTTGGAAATAAGCACAAATCACATCACAGGTAACACTAACCCAGCAGATAAACTGACGTTGTAACGAGGTTGTTTCGATGTCAGGTACCGACGTCGAAACAATGTTGAAAATAAGTTGGATTTGAAAGTTGTATCAGCGTCGGGTGTCGACGTCATTTCGTACATATATATAATTTTATTAATTGTTCATATACCATTACTATCCAGCTATAGTAAAACCTCGTGTTCTGTTTGAATAAATTTCAACACACTGTACATAAATTAATTACACATTGATTCGCTAATCTGCACGATCCATTTATCCAGCTAAACATTATTGGTACTGCTCACACCTTCTTAATTATTTACCAGCTCACTGAATTTAAGACCTTTTCAAGTTTTTTCAGTTCACTTCTGAAACTGTAGTCTACTTAATTTCCATTGTCAATTTACAGAATTCGGACAAGAATAAGACCATTGTCCACAGAACAACCAAGGCGATTTAATAGCAGTGATGACATTGGCCATTAGTTTGCGATGTTGTGTTTGCTACACGTATGACATTGATCTCTCTGTCTCTCCGTCACCGTTTCTGTCCCTGTGTCTATGTCTCTGTCTCTCTGTCTCTGTCACTGTCTGTCCGTCTGTCTGTCTGTATGTATGTATGTCTGTATGTCTGTCTGTCTTTCTGTATCTCTCTCTCTCTCTCTCTCTCTCTCTCTCTCTCTCTCTCTCTCTCTCTCTCTCTCTCTCTCTCTCTCTCTCTCTCTCTCTCTCTCTCTCTCTCTCTCTCTCACACACACACACACACACACACACACACACACACACACACACACACACACACACACACACACACACACACACACACACACTCTCTCTCTCTCTCTCTCTCTCTATATATATATATATATATCAACTATACTAGCATATCCCCTTAGTGCAGTAGCTGCATTAAGTGAAATAATTGTGTTGTATTATATGTCAGAAGAAGGACTGGACTATAGACCGAAGATAATGATTTAAGTCGTACTGTCCTGTGCCAAGACATAATGTTGTCGGCCTTAAAAAAGCAAAAAGAATCCTCTGCATATTGACTTATGATTAGTAGTTCATCATGCATCACGATACAAGCAGATACATAACGTACTACACTTTGTAGAATATAATATTTCTTATTTCTAAGTGCAGACGCATTGATACTCGCATTGCTCAAGACCAAACATGTCGGCAAAGAGAAGGTATGATAATACCGTATGGCGCACATCCTAATTCCTTTGTTCATTATGCATCTAATACATTGACTCTCAAGAAGAATTGTTGCACGGTATGAATAACATATACGCTTCTAATGTGGCAGTGTATCAAAGATCCGGAGTTGCTCATGTGCCTGACACTTCACCTCCTCAAGAAACTATATCCAAAAGAGACATTTCTATTAAAGGAGAGGTAGGTCTCTACCAGACGGTGCACGTGTACCTGTATATGCTTCGTCCACGCCTTTCCCATACGTATGTCAATACAGTAGAGTGTGCCAATTTATACAAGATTAAATTACTGCATCTGCAAAAGCGTTTGCATTAGACTGTGGGTGGCTTGTGCTTAGGATTTTCTTATCAGAGGAACAACGGTTACCAGCTTGTACTGGTTGTAATGCTGTTTTTTACATTCCTGGTGACAACAGTCAGACAACAACCGGTTCCAGCAGATAAATGTGACACACTATGGACACTTTTCCAACAGCTACAGTTTCTTGTAAGGCAGCTGAATAAGTGCCATTGAGTGCATACACGTGGCGACGCTTTGTAGTACAAAACGAATGAGTTTCTGTGGAAATACCACAAAGAACTCATCAATGTGGTGCTACGCACGGGAATCATCTTTATCTGAAATCGTCACTAAATTTTGACATCAACTTTGTAGCTCTGTGTTACATCATTCTAAAGATACGATAATATGCTTTGACGGACGCCATCTTTCCAAATGGCGTAAATGTGAATGTGGGCGAAGGTCAAAAGTAATATATTTGAAATCGCCGTATCTAAAAACCTATATTTTGGTGTTAACTATGTGTGTTACGTTCTTAAGATACGGCAATAATAGGCTGCGACCTGCGCCATCTTTAAACATGGCGAATATATCAATGTCACCGAACGTTAAATTTAACTTATTTTTGAAATCCTTGTCCACAAATCTACAAACACATATACAAATAACTGCTTTACATGATGTATTTACTAAGAGTGAGGTGAGATTTGTATTGACGACTGCCATCTTTAAAATAGCAGATGCGAATGTCAGAGAAGGCGAAATGTTATTGGATAGAGAGTGGTTGAAAACCCCACCCTATATATATATATATATATATATATATATTAGAGTGGCCAAATTTTACATGGTAAGAATATATAAAAAAATGTGTATGGGCTAAAAAGGTGAGGTTGGCTGAGAAAAAGTAACATTTCAGAAAAATCCATTTAGTGGAAGAGACCTCTCAAAGCACCCGAATTTTTTTGTAAAAACACGATATAGGGATAAATAAAAAAACGATATATGAATATCTATTTAATCTATTTTAATACAATTTTTATTGTGTTCTAATTTCTATTCATAATAATTAGGGCAAGACAATAGACAATAGAACAATCAATCAGGCTATAAGTATAAATCACCTACAATTGTGAAAATTAAACAAATGTAAGATTTTGTTCATTTTAGAAAACACAGTAAACCATCATCATTGACTACATTATATAGATAATTTACATTCATTGTAAATCACGTAATATTTTTTTATATTGGACTTAGGCCATTTGGTATTATGTAGCAAGTTACACACCACAATTTAAGCAGGCAGATGTTTTGTAAATAAGCTCTGTTTAACGTTGCGCAAGCAGTAACTGTTGTCGTTCATTGCACTGGTGCTGTTGTAGCCATGTCGGATGCTCCGCTTCGTACTAGATCTGCAACAAACGTGTGGTTAATTGGGCAACCGGTTCCTTGTATCGAGAACGTGAACCAACTGCCTACAATTGGTGCAGTTCTGCGGCGAGTTTTCTACGACTTGAAAGTGAAGAAGCTGACGCTGCCTGCCAGCTGCGGTAGGTAACATTCCGATGACGCAGAAGCCGAATGCTGTCGAGAAGCTGAAGAAAATCTATCAGCAGCATGTAAACACATGCAACACAACACAGGCGCAGTGAGAGGTAAGCTGAGTCGATTGCTGGAACTGTTTGAAGTGGCACATGCAGAGTGTGATCAACTGATCCGCATTGTTCGTGATGTGGAGTTTCTGCAAGATTAACGAAGTGAGAGGGAGATGGTGATGGCTGGGGAGGACAAGCCTTTCAAAGTGAAAGAGCAGAAACGACAAAAGCGAAAATATGACGAGATGCAGCGACGAGAGTCTGCCTCCAAGGCAACTGATGAGACCGAGCCGACAACCGAGCCACTCACAGAGTCATCACAGGATGAATCGTCGGATTCTTCTGATGGCACACTGGACGTTGATGCGGCTTTCTATATCAGCAAACATAACCACAAACATCTATATGTATCTGGATCATCGCAGTCTTCTGAATGGGCCGAACCAGTTCCCAAAACCAAGAAGGTTGCACGGCGCTGTCTTGTTGATGACCCGTTGTTTGTCGCTAGATTGGACAGAACACAAACAACATCACTTCAAGCGATGCATATTATGACACCTGCATGGATGGCTGCTGGCGTTGATGTGTCAAAACCCACTCTGTGTAAAACATCAGTCGACAGCGACACACCACGTAGAGATGGCAGCGTCGCCATCGCACAGGCCATTAGAGGGAAATTTCCACCCGGATGTACTTCTCGTAGCACATTTCGATGGGAAACTATTACCTAACAGACATGGTGAAAAAACAGATCGCATGCCCATCGTAGAGTCAGGGAAAGGGGTCGAAAAGTTACTCAGCATTCCACGAATTTCATCTGGCAACGGAGCGAAGATGGGCAATGCTGTCGTCCAGTTTCTGCGGGATTGGAAGGATGTTGGCGAGCATATGGCATGACTATATTTTGACACAACATTAAGCAACATTGGTACCCATACAGGTGCCATCACTGTAATTCAAGAGGCATTTCAAAAATATATCCTTTTTCTCGCAGGCCGACACCATATACTGGAGATTATTGCCATTGCAGTTTTCGATCTATTCTTTGTGTCGAAGGGTCCAACTATCCCTCTCTTCAGTCGGTTCAAGGAGAACTGGCCATTCATTGATCAAAGAAAGTACAACTCTCTGGACAGTGAGACAACTAGGTCATCTGGGTGTGCTTTGACTACACACGAGAAGCAATGGCTGGAGAGGCATAAAGTTACAGCTAGCGAGTTCCTAACTGAACAACTTCGCAATAAGCACCCACGACAGGACTACCTCGAGTTTATCCAGCTAGCCATCACCTTGTTGGGTGGTGCACGTGACTCGAGCACCAGTTCAGCCCACCAGGTGCCTACCACCGTGCTCACTGGATGGCGAAAGGATCTACTGCTTGAAGACATTCGCCTTCCGTGAGCAGTTTGAGCTTACTAGCCACGAACTACAGGCTCTACAGCGCATCTGCCTGTTCACGATCACCATCTACATCAGAGCATGGGTAGATGGAGCCAGCAGCAGACGTGCGCCTATCAACGACCTCTGCCTCTTTCGTGACCTGGAGAACTTCGATGATGTGGATGGTGTGATTGCACAGACAGCAGCAATGAAGATGAAGGGCCATCTCGGGGATCTCAGTGAAGACATAATCTCTCTGGCGCTCTTCTCTGACCGTGTCTCTGCAGACGAGAAGACGGCAATTGTAGCCGCCTTTGGGAGACCTGCAAAGAAGAATAACCTGCGGCGGGTGGAGGCGAAGAAGATAGTCTCCTTCAATGAAGTGCACCTCGCCAATTTGCAACGGAACGTTCGCTCAACTTTTTCACTGCTCTCAACATTGAACGCAGGTTTCTCAACAGCAAGCCTGAGACGTGGCTCAGCCGCCAAGACTATCTTAACGCAGTGAAGACTGTCTCTGCTTTGCGTGTTGTAAACGACTGTGCAGAGAGAGCCGTCAAACTGGCGACGGGTTTCAACCTGGCTCTCAAAGATGACAAAGAGAAGCGCCAGCTCATCTTCCAAGTCACAGAGTCGCATCGTCGGCTGATGCCTCAGGCTACAAAGACGAGGATGATGGATCTTTAATAAGGCAAAACAGCTGTTCTGTTACGCACTTTTCATATGTTGGATTGTGTGTATGTTTACCTTATTACAAATGCTCTGCCCGGAAATTTCAAATGTTCATCCTGGATTGCAATAAAAAAAATTAACTAAAACGGTACGTGTTGAGCTAATTTTTTATTAGAGGTGATACTTGTATGATTCATGGGTCACAGTGATAATTTTAGTAAAATAGGTTCAGTAGATTTTGAGATATTGTGTTCTTAAATTTATTCCTATATTGCAATTTTACAAAAATGTTGGGTGCTTTGAGTGGTCTTTTCCTCTCAATGGTTTTCTCTGAAATTTTAACACAGTTGTTTTCTCAGCCAACCTCACCTTTTTAGCCCATATGCATGGTTGATTTCAAAAATGATTTTTTTTGGCCACCCTTTTATATATATATGCCTTATATTCGTAAAAAAAATGGAAGAATACAATAGGTTTATAGAGTTGCCGCAGTTTCGAACGCCATCTTGAATTCTGCGGTTAGCTCAAGGATGATTCTTGGGGACTTTTAGTATGTTACTTCAGACATTTACAGAGATCTGTGTTGCAGAAATCAGCTGATTATTATGGGAAAGGGAATTATAGGCCAATATGTCTATCGAATATATTTTCGAAGATAATAGACACTGTTCTTTTTAACAGAATGGAAATGTACTTGGAAACCACTCCTAATCAATTTGGCTTTAAGCCTAAACATGGAACGGAGTTATGCGTGTTTGCATTTAAGGAATTATTAAGGTTCTACACTGAACATGGTTCAGCTATGCACGTCGCGTTTTTAGATGCATCAAAGGCGTTTGATCGTGTCAACCGAAATAAACTTTTTACGAAACTAGAACAACGAAATGTACCGAACCATATCTTAAGAGTACTCAGCAATGAATTCAATAATCAATGTGTATGCATACGATGGGGAAATACCTACTCGGACTTCTTCCCCGTAGGCAATGGTGTTAAGCAAGGTGGGAAGTTATCCCCTTTGCTTTTTAACATTTATATGGATAATCAGAGTCTACAACTGCACAAAAAACAAATCGGTTGTAGTCTTGGTAACATGGTTGTTAATCACCTTTTATACGCCGATGATCTACTTCTGTTTGCACCTTCTGCTAAAGGACAACAAACACTACTAGACATGTGTTACTCATATGGATGTGAGCACGATGTGCAATACAATGCGGGTAAATCCCAGGTCATGTACTTTGAATCTAGAAAGTAAAATCTGTCTAAAGAAATGACATTAGGAGGAAAGAAGTTAAACTTTGCCACCTCTTGTAAATATCTTGGACATGTCATTTCTAATAACTTGTCTGACGAGTCTGACATGCAAGCCAAAGTGAGACTTTTGTATGCCAAGAGTAACATGTTACGTCAAAAGTTTCACTTTTGTTCAACTGCTGTAAAAATAAGCTATTTACAGCGTATTTTGGTAATATTTATATGTATGCGTTATGGGTGAACTTTAGAAAAGTTAATTTTCATCAATTCGTTGTTGCATATAACAACTCTTTCAGGATATTGAACAATTTGTCCATGAGATGTAGCGCTAGCCACGTGTTTGCTACAGCTAATGTCAGCTCGGGTAAATGTGTAATCAGAAAGGCTATTTTTAGCTTAATGAATAGGATTGACATGTCTTCGAATCCCATTATTTATAGCATTAAAACTAGCGACGTGTATTGTACTTCGAAACTGCGGCACCAGTGGGTCCGGGATTTATATAATTTTTAAACATATTGTTCTTATCGATGCATTTTTATATTTATTTACATACTTTTATTGACGTATTTGTATATATGGACATGATGATTGTCTGAAATAAATACATTATTATTATTATTATCACCTTTTAGGTTTCAGTGGTATTTTGGCTTAAAACACCTGGAATATACGCAACACAAGGGCATCGGAGATCTGTTTCAGAGCGTCTACCTCCTGTCAAAATTCGATGAGAGAGTATATACCCAAGATCGATACGATCAATGGATGCTCAATAGCAAGTAGTACTAGTACTACTTGACCTCAGCGCTGCGATCAAAACGATCGATCACGACATTCTTGTCGCTGAACTAGACCGAATTAGCGTGCAAGGCGACGCACTTTCTGGCTCGCCTCTTACCTTACCGACCGAACGCAGTGCGTCAGTGTTGACGGTTATCTTTCTTGCGACAGCCGACTACGACACAGAGGTCGACAGGACAGTGTAGCGATATGGTATGTGCAAGATTTATTCTGTGGGAAACCTGCTTGGTAGCTTTGAATCCACTGCTGCTTCCAGCCTCTATACTCTCTCTGTACAGCACCTTTCATGACGTTCTTTGGAAGCTTGAGTACGAGTCCCGTGTTTTATTCCTGTGGAACTTCTTCGTCTTTCCATACTTTTTCGAAGAGGTTGTGCGATATGTACAACAAACGATGTTAATCATGGAGCTGCTTTGAAATAACATTGACGGTCACAGGATGAATCAGAATAGGAAGTGTTCGTTTGACCCACACATTATATATTACAGTTGTTGTTCGGGAAGATATTTGCCGCTTAATCATGAATTACATTTTGCTGTAAATAGCACAAAACATTACATTGTTAAAGACAATGAAAAACAGCGATTAATTAAATAAAATTAAAGTATAATACGATTGCAGTAGCCTAACCGTGGACTGTCTGTGTGCTGTAGATAAACTTGAAAGAGGTCACGTAGTAGACATCCCGATATGAAGATATAGCTACTGCATTCCTTGAATGTAGAAGTGGTTTCGTGTGGTAACCAATTCACTATAGCAGCATCGTCAAATAATGGCGCCAAAATGAGATAATGTATGGCATTGCCAATATTTCATTAGCAATGTCAGTGCCACAGAACCGATTTTGCCAACCACCGTTTTTTCCAAGAAGCCGTTTGATCCGATTTCATTTTTCAATGAACGTCTACAGGCATTGGCTGGTGTCCATGGCACCATTTTAAATTGACCAATAAGGCTATTCATTAGAAAAGGGAGATGTTCGGCTGCTTGTTTTACAATTACGCTTAGATTTGCATTAATTTGAAGGCAAAATACACCGGAAGTCGTAACTAAAAACGACATTTCGCATGTTTACCAGGATGATAGTCTAAGCAAATATATCAATTAATGTAAGTTATGTCGTGCCATCTGACAATTACGTTTCAGCAACTAAATAGAAAAGTATCTGCCCTTTCCGGAAATGCTGTTTTAAAGGTCTTTCTCCTCCTAGCGAGAATTTAGCGCTTATTATATTTTCAGATTGCGCAACCAAAACCGAGTGTAAGATAGTACTGTAATACTATATTACTAGTACTATGTTTATTTAGTTAAATACTCTCTTATGGAGACTATGGTCTGCCAATGCAAAGTGCCATTTCTCGGTATTGCCCTCGCAGTGAAAAGTCAGTTAACACAATAGAGGCTTAGCATGGGCACGTTTGTATTCGCAAAGCTCGTATTTATTTAGTCAACAGCATCATCAAAAGTGGACAAATCCCTGTCCTGGCAGTTCGAAATGTACTTAGGACAGATTTTCGAATTTGGATTTCCACCAATAACTACATGCTTTTTCTGACTTCTGAAATATTTCCAATTGATCCCTTTTTGGTCAGCAAAGACGTCGGTCCAATAGAAATATGACAGGTGCGTGTTATATCAAGATATAGTCAGAAAAAATACATCAGGCTAAAATTAAATGCCAACACCTTTATTGCAGAAAGACCAATACATTTATTGAACAGGGACAAGTTCCACAAAACATTTGTATGTACGAATAATCCTACGAACGTTAATTCCTTGTCACGTACATTTCTAAGCGGCATTTGTCAAATGTAGACAGCACATCGAATAACGTAAGATAGTGTCAGGCTAATCACATGTGCGATCTATTGGCATACCCGATTTTCATGTTATTCAATTTGGTAGCAGTCAAATTCTGCGTGTTGCTTGCTTTTATTCAGCCACTTGTTACAGGGACATTTGAACAACTCATTCGTGGATCGGTTACGGACGTAGATCTTCTTGACGTACCACGTTAAACCATAACCGTAGTCGTCGTGGATGACGTGGATCGCAGTCACGGGTCCGATAACGTAGCCCCTCACAATAAAATCATCTATCCTAAAAATTCTAGATACATAGACTGTTTAAAAAGTATATATATATATATATATTATCAAGTGATATAATAGAAAGTGTATTGCCAAGTTGCATGTAACCCCCAACTCTGATTTTACAACCCCATAGTGATTGTCTTGTCTATACTGAAAAGAGATGAATCAACAAAGCGAACGTCGAGTAACATAGGGAAGACCTTCATCTTTACCCTCCGCCCATACAAACATAACAAATCAGGCAAAAATTCCTACAAAAAAGGAGCCATATCCCAGGATGGGTGGAACTACACGGGGATGGAGGAGACGTTCACTATGACACTATGATATCTCAAAGCTTCGAGAAACAAAACTGTTTTCGGACGCTAAGAACGGGGAAGAAAGGATAAAATGTGATTAGTGAGTGGCGTGGGCACACCATGCCTGTTCATGGTCCGAGTGTGCAAAATGTGTGATGATGGTTAAATAATACAAGTGTATGAGTGGGGGCCCATTGTTGAAGCACATTTTAGAGAGAGACAAACTATGGGTGGTGTTCTTAAACATCCCTTGGGCGTATTAATTGTATTAAAATGCGACCATATTTACAACAGAAGTAGCTAGGTAAGAATAAAAGATGATCCCGTAGAAAAAAAAATTCTAAAAATAACAATTGTGTCATCTTTACGACCAATCTCTGCAATCTTTAGTACATTTTTATACATTACACGTGATTTGTACTTACGCTCCTCGCTTGAAGTCATCACTTCCTTCGTAGCCTAGTTTATTATAGTTTATTAGATTCTTATTGCCATTCAAAGGTGCTAACAGAACGAAGGCGTCAGTCCCGGCGTTCTGTTGATTACCAGTGTAAACGGCTACCTTGTATTTTGTTGCTGGAACAAGACGCGCGACACTGTACGAATATCGAGCATTACATTTGTATACATGTGGCTACTTACTTAGCTAGTCCTGTATTATAAACACGCCACAAATAGTAATACACATTTTCTCAAAATCCCAGGTCATGGGCATACATGCTTATTGGGCATACTGATTTGTTGCAGGGGCGGGGGCGGGGGCGGGGGCGGGGGCGGGGGCGGGGGCGGGGGCGGGGGCGGGGGCGGGGGCGGGGTCGGTGCAGAGAGTATACATGCCCGTTTATATTACGTACTTGTCACTCGAAACTATGGTCATGATCATTGGTTAATGGGCCCGGATTTGCTATCACATCTCCCGGACTGGGAAATTAGGCATTTCAGGTCATTTTCTGTAGTGAAGTGCACACTCATAAACATTTATTTGGAAGAATCTGCATGTCCGTTTGACAATCGTGTGACAATATGTTTTTCCTAAGAAAAGTTTTAATATATTATTGATACAAAAATACAGCATCGTATGACCAGATGCATGACTCACTTCATTATAAAAGAAAACAGTTACGTTTCTATGTACGTACGCCTAGGGGGCGAATGTACCCAATAACATAAATGCGCGTGTGCCCCAACACAGACACATGCTTTTGGGGGTGACTATACATACCACTGACACCGGATAGAACACAACCTTATCTGAACAACACTTCTGATAGAAGAGCTTTACCCAGCATTCTGAATGTTTAGCCAATGTCACGCATGATTACTGAAATTTTATCGAAACAAAACGCGTTGTTTGATGATAACGTGACTTAGCTATTTGCCCCAAATTGCGCAAATACGCGGTATAAACATTTTCCGAGACGTGGCAAGATCCGGCCTCCCCAATTGTTATTCTGAGTGATCGTAAATGAAGTAGTAAACGTTTGGCGCCCGACCCATGCAAAGTATCCATGAGGAAAAACGTAATATGCATACGCACGTACATGCATAAGGCTAGCTGAATTATTATTATTAGAGCTATGCATACAGTATAACATTTCGCATAAATAATCCCGAAACAATGTTCATAATCAGAAAAATGAGCCCTCGATTTGTTTCACAAGTGTTAGATACTTACCATTTTTGCAGAGGCACGTGTACCTACCCGCAAATACCTTTGCATTTCGTGGTTCCCACGCACCAAACCATAGCTGGTACAGAGAATTTCCTATTAAATGCAATCGTCCCGAATTTCCTATTAATGCAATCGTCCCTTCAACGAAATAATAACTCACATGGTTTTTTGAATGTTTTTGCTCTCGATATCCAGTTGTTGATATAGTAGAGGGTGC
>OZ023212.1:1227337-1259837 GCA_963995525.1 Escarpia spicata
TTACCAATCTTGGCAGGAGCAAAAACATCTGATACGTTCCTGTTGTCGATCACACGTTCTTTCGTTTTGCCAACGTTAAGGTGAAGAAAGCTGTCAGCGCACCATTTCTCCAAAACAGAGATTAGTGAAACGTTTTCTGCGAGAGAATATTCTTGTTTCAGGAGGCCAACTAGGGCCATGTCATCTGCAAATTTCAGTAGTCAGTTAGAGGAGATTTGACACCGCGTGTGATCTGTGTATATTGAAAAAAGTGTCGGCGAGAGGACACAGCCCTGGGGTGCGCCGGAATTTGCATTAATCTCATCTGACATGCAACCCTGAATACTAACACGCTGTGGACGGTCTTTTAAAAAATCATTCACTCAAAGAACAATATTTGGGCTTACATCAAGATCAATCAAGCGCTTCAGAAGAACATAAAGTTCGATGGTATTAAACACACTCGAAAAATCTATCAACAAAACTCTGACTTTCGTACAGGGATAATCATAGAGGTTTTCCATGCCAGGGGTACAGTGTGAGAGTCTAGCAGAGCCTGGAATATGGTAGTGAAAATCCTCCCCAGCTGAGTCGCACACGTCTTTAAGACTTTGTTTTTCATTCCATCATGGCCTGAAGCTTTGTGTTTGTTCAATCTGGAGACAGTTTTCACAACCTCATCCTCAGAGAGTTCAATGTGTTCTGGTACAACAGTCTGGCACAGAGATGTACATTGACCACGAAAATCATTAACATCAAACCGAGCATAAAAACGGTTAAGTTTATGTGCTGCAGTAACAGGATCACCAGTATGGTACACAGGCTGATTGATTTGTTGATTACCCATCATAGTTTTGAGTCCATTCCATGCCTCCCTAGCATTACCAGTCCGAAATTTTCCCTCAACTCTGTTATTAAATTCGCGTTTGGCAATCCTAGCAAGCCTTCTAAATTCCTTTTCTTTCTCACGATATTCTTCCTTCTTTCCATGCAGAAAGGCATTTTTCTTTTGATTCAGGTGCACTTTAAGGTCCTTCGTTATACAGGACTTGTTGTTCGGGTGCATACGCACTGTCCTGATTTTGATGACTGACTCTTCACAGAATTTGACATAAGACGACACAAGTTCCGAGGGGTCAGAGCAGCTGTCCATAAAAACATCCCACTCTGTTGCTTCAAAATAACCACGTAATTCCTCCATGCTTTCAGATGAAACACGAGTTCTAGATTTTTTTGTCTGCACTTCGGCAGCAAATGCACAACGTTATGATCAGAGCGGCCAAGTAGTGGCCTACACACAGACTTGTAAGCGTTCTCTATATTTCCAAAGCAAAAGTCAATAGTCCGATTGAGACGGGTGGGGCACAAGACATACTGCTGGAGGGTTGGATGATGAGAAACAAGATCACACTGGTTAAAATCTCCTGCGATAAAAACTGGTTGATCTGCACACCGGACTGTAGCGGCATTGTAGCTATCTGCAATTTTCTCGGCGGCTGCTTTGAAGTACTACAAATGTGTTAACAAATGGGATCTTTTTGAGGAATTCGATGTCGCCAATGGCCGGTCCCAAAGGCCAGTCGTATACTTCAGCCAGCTTTGCACATCTAGTTAAAAGGTACACGGAGACTGGATGATATATTGGTCTCCACAAACTGATCGGTGCTATAATCACATTTAGTACAATACTCACAAAACCTTCCAATCCCAAATACTGCGACTACCTACGGAAATAATGCTGGCTGATCTACATGACAGTGATATCATTCCGACTACAAGAATATCAGTTTCGCCGGTGTCTAATGTGGGTGGAGCTAAACCTATATAAATGTAAGTGGCGCCGCAATCGGAAGGTCGGTGTACTGAGTAACCAAATCTAACATCGTATGGAAGTGTATAGTATACCAAAACGGTTGTAGGTCCGTTTATTGAGTGTAAGATGTGTGTATGCAAGAATAGAACGTGTACGTTTTCAAACGAAATCCACGAGATCAGTCGAGCCATATGGTTGCAAACAACCGTTGAATTTAGTTTTTTTTAATACTTTTTGTGAGTTTTACGTTTTTCGCACACTTAATAATACCACGTGGTTTTTAGATAAACTTACAAACATGATTCGCATGAATCTCATCCATCTAGCTGGACACTGGTATCGTCACACGGAATAACTATAGTCAGTACTCATATTGTGGACACCGAGGTAATCACAGTTTTGTCGAACAAAATAATAAGTGTCAACGATCATTTGTGTCAAGGTAAACGGAGGAAAACTGGGAAAATCATACATTTACGTGATCTGCTAAAACCTTCATGTTGACGTGGTTGATGTTCCATCTCTAAAGAATAATCGACCTACGTTAAAACGCCTCATCTATGCACCGGCCCCAGCAGTCCAATGATGACAATTAGCTGAGCCCATAGCCTACAATCAGTGCACCATTATCATCATCTCAGAAAAGAGGAAAACGTGAATTGTGCGATTTGCAGCCCACTGAAGTGTGAACGAAAACGAACAAGTGCCTCGGCAGCTATAATGTATCCACAAACATGATGTAACAAAACCAGCAAAACATGCACTGCGGTATAACTTTTGACACTTTGACGGATGACACAAGCCCTGAAAAGAAGAAATAAAGTATGCAACGCAAGGTAGAACCAACTGTAAATACATTAACATCTTAGAAACTCACTCTGTATATACATTTTAGCAAATAAGTAACCAAGCAAGCAAAATCCGGCAAATGTAGATAGACACATAAAACAGGTAGCAAGTATAGAGCCTTTCGCTTCTGAAAGCAATGAACCAGACATAACATAAACGGGATCCAACCACGCACACTTGCAAATAAACTACGCGCTGGTGTTAAAACTCTGACCTTGATTGACGTTCGCATGTGTATAGAATAGTATTGCCGCACCCATCCGAGCTCCCGTCAGAAGACACGCGCTGTAGTTCATCATTGCAGGTAAGGTGTGGCACATGTCTCGTCAGTCATGCTGTAAATGTGTGATCTAGTTTCTACGAATTTTCGTTTTGTTTATCAGCTTGGCCTTTAGTAGAGTCACAGCCTGCCTGGCACAAGATGCCTATGGGGCATCACGAAATAAACAGTGGAGCAGATAAATCAGACAATCTCTCAAATAGTGGCTTGGACGCTCATAAGGGACCACTTTTTGAAGAAAGCCCGTTAGTCACCGGCACTTTCAAGATGGCCGCCATTCTTCAAGATTGCCGCCATTTCCGACATAAAAATACTATTGTCGCCATAAAAGTTGACAGAATAGTCCGATCTGAATGATCTTTTGTAGAATCATGTTTTTGACTATACAAAAGCTGGATTTAAATATATACATCTTCCCGGATGCAACTTTCTATCATTTCTCACAGAATATATAAAAAAAGCTCGAGATGCAGTTATATATATTACAAGATGAATGTCAGTTTTAAACATACATTTTATTGCCATCCATTAATCAGTACAAAAGGAATGTGTAATGCACCTTCATAATTCTAAATGAACTGCTACCCCCAAATTTCGTCATGTGCATATTACTGTACCATCAGAACAATCAAATGGAGTTCAACACAATCATTATATCGCCATTTAATAGCCGTGAGTCACTCTGGTCACATGTTCCGCCACGTCAACAACAGTACAAGCAATCGACTAATCAGTCTAAATTTTTCTTTGACTTAAAAGTGTCCATAAAATGTATTTGTTTGTCCTTTTGTTACTGTATTTCCACACTTATCAACTTAGTGTTCACTTAACATTACTGTATGACCCACTTTGGCTTTGTAGTGTTTGTCTATATTTTACGTACATTGCATTTCCCCATATGCAGTCTGCCTAGTAGGCGTCACGCTTGACATGCTGGAGGAGAGCAGGTCGAGTAGGGTGATGGCTTCGTGTGGTTTCTGTTTTTGAGCAAACATGTCGAGCCGTGCATCATCAACACCAGCAGCTATACTGGACTTGCTATATATTATTACTACAAACTTCTCCAGGATTGCCAGATCGTCATCTTTAAACTTTTGTGGGTACTGGCTGAGTTTGATGAAGGCTGTATATTCCAGGTTTGCCATGCAGACTTCTTCCGTTTTCCCTGGAAGGCTGATACAACATCACAATCAGTGAATGCACGGAAGAAAAGAATCCATCTTGACTTCTCTGGTCCAATTGAGTCACTGAGGTAATGTACAGGATTGTACATCAGGATTCGTCCTTGACCAAAAGCCATCTTCAGCTTCTGCAGAAGAAACTCCTGCAGTGATGTCAGGACACTAACTGCTATGACTATAACTTCTGTGTCACGTGCTTTCATCATGAGAACGTTTATGTCCTCTGATGCTGCATGCCGGGCATGTACAATGATCCTCGTGTCCGATTCCTCATGAGTACAATAAACCATATCATCCAGGCTGAATGACTGGTTGTTGAGAGCATCGTCTTCCTTGGCCACAATCACGATGTTTGGTATGTACATCTCGGCAATCTTGTCAGCCAGGAAGTTGTGCAAGTCCTTCTTGTTGTCAGTGTCCCTCAAAAAGCTCCGCCAGTTGAAGGGTCGTTTTCATTTGCCTGTCACTCTCCGTCTGACCCCCTGTCCTCATTTTGACTTCCTCTCAGTCTTCATGCTTGATCGTTTGTAAACATCAAAAACTATGCCTGTTCTCTTGTAGGCATAAGAGTACACTTGTATTGTGGGAAGCACGTCTGATGCTGCATATTCCTCAATCGTTTTGGCGGAACGTGGGGCAGAGTGGTCACCACAGCAGAACCAGTTTTCCGTTGTCACTTACTGCAGCTGGGAAGGACTGATTCTCTTGCCGAAAGAACTGTTGCAGATCACACTCTCTGCTCTGGCATAAGAAAAAGAGCTTGGAGAAGAGGTGACAGTCCTCCTTCAGTACCATTACCTTTGAGTAACTAGGAGATCGGTTTTGTCGAAATAAGTCAATCTTATTCTTCTTGATTGGATCATAGATTGTGGATACGTCTTCACTCTGTAACTCCTTCGTGAATTCTTGGAAACGTATTAGACCACTCTCATAATGACATTCATTTCAGCAGCACTTGGTGGACAGTGTCCTTTACGTCCAGTCAAAGCAGGTCCCCAGTTTCTTCCATGAAATGATTGCCCATATCTTTCATCACCTTAGTCTAGCAGACACACACACCAGCAGACTCGCATTGCAGGTGGCTCAGGCTGGACGTGGAACATGTAGAGTCTGCTATGGCACCTTGTGGGTAGATCGAATAATGACGTAAATGCTGTAAAAGCCATAATTTCTTATTAAGTTGTGAAACAAAGCTGCATTATATGGCAAACACAAGAGATGGTGAAGATCTACAAATTATATATACATGTTTTCGTCTATTTGACTTACCCTTTCCAAATAATATATATATATATACCTATATAATTATATATAATATATATAATTATATATATATATATATATATATACATTGCATGCAGTACTGAACTATGGCACAATGCAATACGACGGCATATTTCGGCTCACGAGGGGTACATTATGTACCCACTCAAAAAATTCGCTGACTCCTATCAACAAATCAAAGTTTATGGCACATGGAATCAGAAAAACACTGTTCTTGATGAAAGTCAGCCTGTACTGAAACTGAAAGTAGGAAGTCTCGGAGAGGATTTTATCAAGCCTTGTCTAGATGAAACACATCGAGGCTCGTCCTTGCGAAGAACAAGGGTACTAAATTAATTATACATATCATTTTAGAACACGACCGTGAAAACTGAATATTTGTGAAGAGCGAAGTCACTTTTGGGCATGCCGTTTAAGTTGCAGCAATGTTAGCAGCCCCTTCGATGCCTTGTGCTTCAATTGAATTAATCAACAACATTACATGTACTAAATACTAAAGATATTTCAACAAATGAGGTATCATTTTCACCACTTATGATTTGTGGAATCTTCAACAGTACAAAACTCTACTTTACGATTTCGCAATTTGATGCCCACATAGTTATGGTTGGACATTATAGTAGCAAGTATAATTATTAAGTAAATATTCTTCACGTTGCACACACACGTTCTTTAGATACATTTTAAAAGGTAGTTTAAATCAGAATGCAACTCTAAATATACCTCCCCCTGCATGTACGCCTCTAGAGGGGAAATAAAGTACAAACATAGATTTACGACTGTCTGAAGACAATGTTTATTTGAACGTGATCCTGTGATGTTTGTGTTGCTCAGTCGGGGCCATGTAGCGCTCGAAGACGTTTGGATGCAGAGCCTTGAGCAGTTCGGTGGTGTCATGGCTGATTCGTTTTCGTTCACACTGCAGTGGCCTGCAAATTGCACAATGCACTTTTTCTGAGAGGGTAATAATGGTGGACTGTTTGCAGGCTATGGGCTTAGCTATCGCTCTCGTCTCAACGAAAGGCATTTCCCTTGTACAGTTGCATCAATACATATAATGTATATTATACTGTCTTATAGTATTTACAATTGTCTTAATTGGTTGGCTGGGGCCGACACATAGATGAGGCGTTTTAACATAGGTCGATTGCTCATTAGAGATGGAACATCAGCCTTGTCAACATCAAGGTTTTAGCAGATCAGCTACGTGTATGATTTTTTCTGTTTCCCCCCGTTTTCCTTGCCACAAATTAGACGTATTATTTTATTCGACAAAACTGTGATCAGCTCGGAGTTCACAATATGAGTGCAGACTATAATTCTTCCGTCTGGCGATACCAGTGTCCAGCTAGATGGAGGAGTTTCATGCGAATCATGTTTGTAAGTTTATCTAAAACCACGTGGTATTATTAAGTGTGCAAAAAACGTACAACTCAAAAAACGTCAGAAAATACTCAATTCAACGGTCGTTTGCGCCCTTGTGGATCGTCTGATTGCGGGGATTTCGTTTGAGAACGTATACGTTCTATTCTTACATACATACATATTACACTCAATAAACGGACCTACAACCGTTTTTTTATATACTATACACTTCAGTACGATGTTAGATTCAGTTACTTAGTACACCAACCTTCCGATGGCGGCGCCACTTACATTTATATAGGCTTACCTACACCCACATTAGACGCATGCGAAACTAATATTCTTGAAGTCGGCATGATATCACAATCATGTAGATCAGCGAACATTACTACCGTAGGTAGTCGCAGAATTTGGGATTGGAAGTTTTTTTTTGTATTGTACTAAATGTGATGATAGCACCGATCAGTTCATGGAAACGACGGAGAGACAGGACAGACAAACAGACAGACAGACAGTCAGTCAGACAGACAGACAGACAGACAGACAGACAGACAGACAGACAGACAGACAGACAGACAGACACACGAACAAACAGACAGACGACAGAAAAGCAGAAAAACAAACAGACAGACACACAGACAAACATAGAGAGAGATACAGATGTAGAGATTGTGGTAAATACAGCAGAAGTAGTAGAGAGAGAGGAGGGTTACCCTGTTACCATCAGCGCCTGTTACCTCAAGCAGTAACGCAGTTGACTGGGTAACAGGGTTGATATTTTGTATTAGTACATCATAATTATTATTAATATGTTTGTATACGAATATGTGCTGTAAAGACGACACGATATTACTCAGTAGGATACAAATATTTCTACGGGGGGCTATATAAGAGCAAGCTATATTGTTATCTCAAGGGCGTAATTGTGGAATGTGTTTAAGGCCGAGCGGAAACAATACACTTGAAAGATTTTGCATTGTTTTTAAAACAGAATCATCTTATGTTATTACGGTGATTGTGGTCTTTATGACGTCACGATTCACTTTGATTGAAGGTTAGCTTTGTTTACAGTTGTCAACTATGTTGTCAATGAATCGACTCTATTATAATACATAATTACAATAATTATCCCGAATTTGATAAGCTATCAAAACTAGTGACTGACTTAGATCATATGTACTACCATGTTTATTGCATCATATATGTTGTTATTGCTTTGATATGTCAATGACATAGCAAACGTGTAGAATTCAGTATATTGTTGTGAGACGAAAGTAACAAGAAAATGTGGAAGATATTTAAAACAACAAGCTGCATGATAATTATTTATTATGACTTAATGATCAGGGGACAAGTCGCCTATCATTTGCCTGTGATTAATTATCTTGTTCTACTGTTGACGGGTGTGTACCACAGTTGAAGAAAAAAAAGCATAACATGAATATATTAAATTATTGTTATTGCATGCCAATTTATGTGAAAGCTTGCGTATTTCCATGTATGTTTATTCAAGTATGATAATTATTGTAATCTAAATTGAGTGGGAATGTATGATGATAAAAAAGAATTGGAGTTGAAATTATACTCCAATTGGTAGTATGAATCATAGGCGTACATATATACATAACTACATAAATACATGCATACATACATACATACATACATACATACATACATACATACATACATACATACATACATACATACATACATACATACATACATACATACATACATACATACATTCATACATACATGCATACATACATACGTACATACATGCATACAAACAGGCAGAGGTAAGAAAGAGAGAGAGAGAGGGGGTGAGAATAAAAGAAAGACAGAACGAAAGAAATAAAGAAAGAAAAGAAAGCAGGAGATGACTAGGGGGAAAGGAAAGAAAACTGTTCAAACCTTAACCGATTATTGATTATTTTATTTTGAAGAGTATCTGTTAGATATCCTCATCATCCGGGCCTTGGTAGCTTTGTCGTTATGCAGCAGGACTGCATCATATATATCATGGTGAATTATGTGATCTCGCCATGTCTCGCTGTAATTCTGAGGTAGTACTCTGACAACATTGTCTATTATTCATGACCACATGTGAGGATTGGTTCAAACGTTTCCATGTATTATTTTAGGTTGACGTCTCTGCATGCAGGAGATCTCCAAACGGTATTCAGCACGCGAACTGTATCTCATGCTATGGGCTTGTCAACGTCGAATGTTTTGTAAGACCCGGGGCGATTCCAATTCCGGAATCTGAATCAAAGGCTGATTCCAACTACAATGCCCGAATCGGAATAGGTCAATGTGAACGTAGTGGAATTGGCATTGACATCGGTTTGGGTGGATATCGGAATTGGAATCGGTTAATACAAAGCAGCGGAATCGGAATTGGAATCATTACTTTGAGTGGAATCGTAATTGGAATCAGAATAGCATACTGGAATCATATATTTGTTTTATTTCACAGCCACTTTTCTATTTTGGTACGGTGAAAATACATATAACTAAAGTTATATACGGAACAAAAACAGGAAACCTTCACTAGTACGTACTATAACTCCTATGCGATTTGTAACTTCCAGTTTACTTACCAAACTAACAAGTACATTTAAGCATATTAACAAATTCCTAACATTATAATTGATCACCTGTTTACTGAGTCTTTCGTTTTACTTTATGCAAAGTCAGGTTGTTAACATTGCTTTCTGAGTTAAACTACCACTTTAACTATGTTCAACTAGTTACAATATGGGTGTGCGATAGGCGAGGTACGACAGACTGTACACAAGACAATTCACTGCAGCTTCCTCTCCTCTAGCTGTCGTACCAATCCTCTTGGGCTACAGGATTCGAGGTGGCTTGACGAAGTGTGTGGGATCGTCTAGTTGCGTACCGACTTTGCCTCTTTAAAAGCACCATCTTAAGTCTTTCATTCACCACTCATTTTTTTATTATCCCTCAAGTCCTGCGGCGATGGGCAAATGGTGACGGGGGTAGGCAAATTACGGCTGGAAGCTTCTAGCCATAAACCTGCACGTAGGCGGTGCGAGCAAGATGGTCGCTTTATGCTGGGAATGAAGTAGCAACAAAACGGGGCAGCTACTCGCATGACCGAGCAGCTCTGTTGAAGAACCACTCTGCTCGCCCTGAATTGGAGAGGAGGCAAGAAAAGGTGCCTCAAACATAGCCTACTTCACTTTCCTCGGCTGGGTAGCCGCCCTCAGTGAGGTCACTCGTATGCGGTTGCAAACAACGACGAAACAAAACTAAACACACCCAGCGCTTGAGCATCACTGCATGGAACGTCAGAACGTTCATGGACAAAAAGGACTGCAATCGCCCTGAACGCCGGACATCTGCTGTAGCCATGGAATTTACCCGCTCTGGCGCAGACATAACTGCTTTGAGAGAAACGTGAATATCCGATGAAGGCCAACTCACTGGAAAAATACTACATTTTCTTTAGGAAAGGAAAGACAAATGACGAACCAAGAATACATGGCTTTGGATTTGCAGTAAGAAACTACATTGCAGGTGAACACTATCTGAGCTACCAATTGGAATAACTGAAAGATTAATGACGCTGAGACTGAAGCTTGCTGACTGGCGTCATGCTACATTTATTAGTGCCTACAAACCAACTCTAGGGGCGACAGAAGAAACAAAAAAAAGGTTTCTATACTGCCCTTGATTCCATCCTTGCATCCATACCAGCGAATGACAAGGTTTTCCTTCTTGGATATTTCAACGCTCGTGTAGGGAAGAATGCAGACCTGTGGGATGGTGTTGATATACATATTCGTAAATTCAAAAACCAATGGTGGACAGCAAAGGCCGCAGAAATGAATGCAGGAATTCGCTGTCAGCCACAGAACGCATGGATTTTTCTAAGCCAACAGGGACATCTGTGGATCTATCCAGAAGACGTACTGCCCCTCTGCGCTCAAAAGATGGTTCCAAGACAAGGAAGGTATACTAAATAGTTGGCAAGAACAACTTACTCAATCGCGACTTCCGAGTGGAAACGAATACAATATACAGTATTCATCAGCCACCGATTAGGACATGCAGAGCTAGACGAACTGTCACCACCTAAAGAGGTGCGCAAAACCATTTCCCAAGTGAAGAACAACAAGGCGTCTGGTAGTGGTGGCATCCCCAACGAAATATGCAAGCATGGGTGAGAAGTCTTAACTAATCACCTACATCATCTCATTCAGAAGATCTGGAATACTGAGGAATAACCCCACGATTTAAAAGATGCCATGATCATCACAATCTTTAATAAGGGTGACAGGGTTGACTGTGGCAACTTCATAGGGATGTCCCTGCTGTCAGTTGCTGGAAAGATAATTGCCAAAGTCTTGCTTAACCGGCTACATCCAATATCGGAGAGTAGCTTATCTTAGTTGAAACACAATGCGGTTTCCGACCCACACGTAGCAACGCAGCCACGATTTCACTGCTTCTCAAGTGCAAGAAAACTGTCGTGAACAAATACGTGACTGTACTTTGTCCTTATTGATCTAACTAAGACATCTGACTCTGTACACATATATGCTTTATGTGGATGCCTTGCCCCTCTTGGATGTTATCCTAAGTATGTCTCTGTTATGCGACAACAACACGAAAATGTGAAAGGATGTGTTTTGCAAGATGGTGATCAATTGGAACCGTTTTACATCAAGACTGGTGTGAAACAGGGCTGCGTAATTGCACCCACTCTTTTCTATATTTCTGGCTGCCTTCTTATCACAAGCAAATATTGATCTAGTCAAGGGAGTGGACATCACGTATCGTACCGATGGGGGCCTGTTTAAGCTAAACCGCCTCAGAGCTAGATCAAACGTGAAAACAATAACCATTGTTGATCTTCAGTATGCGGACGACCGTGCAGTTGTCGCTCACCCAGCACAAGATCTCCAGAACATGCCTGATCCCCTTGTATACAAACACAAACATTCTACATAATCCGGTACACTCATTTGCCACAACACCACCAAATATTATCATAGAAGGCACTGCTCTTGATGAGGTTAACCATTTCGGTACTTGGGAAGCAACCCGTCCAGTCCAGCAAACATCGAAGCGGAAATTCAGTACAGGATCACGTGTACCTGTGCTGCTTACGGAAGACTAAAACGCAGTGTCTTCTCATAATAATTTATGGGCTTAGGACATCCACTAAGATCCTGGTGTACACAAATGTTGTCCTGCCCACACTGTTGTATGGCCGTGAAACATGGGTTGTGTATCGTCGCCATATAAGACCCCTTGAACAGCTTCAACAGCGGACTTTCAGAGCTATACGCTCCGTGTGTGCTGGCAATACCGAATAACCAATGTTAGCATTCACTACCAGCATTGAGGCCCGCCTGATTAAAACCCAGGTTAGCTACCGCTGGGGTAGACGAACAGATTTCGTCCCTTTAAGGGCCACACTGGTAAACAGAATTCATTGAAGTCAGATAATACGTGTGAAGCATGACTGACGACGCATGTAGCACACCTTGCCGTCGTTGATGTACTGCTGTCCTTGTCTCTGACGAGAGCTCGAAAAGGAGCGCCACGTCTGTTCTATGGCAACTGCGAACATCAATTTAGTCAAAGGTTGAATATCTACCGCGCAATTTGTTTGTGAGTTTGCGTGCTTTGAGCCCGTTTGTGTTGTTCCAGGACGTTAACTGTCAGACACCTAAGGTTACATGTTTTATTTGTCTATCTACATTTGTTGGATTTGTTTGCTTAGTTGTATACTTGCTGAATTGCTTATGTCGAGTGAGTGGCTAAAATCACCCTTTTTTGCATTGGCCTGCAAATTGCACAATTCGCTGTGTGTGTGAGTGTGTGTGTGTGTGTGTGTGTGTGTGTGTGTGTGTGTGTGTGTGTGTGTGTGTGTGTGTGTGTGTGTGTGTGTGTGTGTGTGTGTGTGTGTGTGTGTGTGTGTGTGTGTGTGTGTGTGTGTGTGTGTATGAGTGTGTGTGTTGAAAGAGAACTAACACGCGTATTCTGATCAAACGTTTTTGAATACATCCAGGATCAACATGTACAATGAAGTGTGCAGCAAAAAGGCTATTAAATGTTTATCTTTCGCAAATTAGTTTATTCACACACACGCACACCCACATACGCGCGTACACAAACACGCACTCTCGCGCGCATGTGTACTTACGCCTTTATATAAATTAAACTTGACACTAAGCGGGCGAGGAATGCTTGTGTGAAGATGTTTTGTATGAAGTGAGCGCTGGTGTTCTCTGAAGGTCACGAGACGTTTGATAAATCATGTTTTATTTACTATTCATCCACCTTGTTGGAAAGTAGTCTGCCAGGCCCAGGTCAACTACCACTCGCTGGATCGTGTACTTGCGACACTGCCAGCGTCTTAATGCCAATGGCCCGCATAGGGTGCTGTCGTTGCGACTACACGGGCTATAATGGCGGCGTCAACTGCAGGATCGTCAAATGAAAGTAAGTTGGAGATTAACTGAACGCACTTAGCCAACATAGTCAAAATCAAATTTGAAAAAAGCGTTTACATTTATAGATAAATCATAAATGGTGTGATAGGCCCTATTGTTGAATCTATTCAAGAGGATAAAGCTGTCGTGAGATGGGGGGAAACCGCCAATGTAATTAATTGTCCAGGCGGCTACTTGTTAGAGGTTTGTTTACACATGACTAATCTTAAGCTCTTCTTTCTTTTATAATTTTAATCATGTACAAAGGCCTGTGTGTTCCAACTAATATGTAGAACGGTATGCAATGTTTTAAATGTGTGTGTGTGTGTGTGTGTGTGTGTGTGTGTGTTTGTGGGTTTGTGTGTGTACGCGCGCGCGCGTGTGTGTGCCTGTGTGAGTATGTGATTGCATTTATAAAACAAGTTAACCGCACTTTAGCCTGTACTTGTGTCAGCCATGACCTTTTTGCGGGTTTTTCTTCAGTAAGTCCGAACTGCTGGTTCCAGAGTCCAATGATCATTGATGCGACAACGTTTTCTTTCTAGTAGTTGGAGGTGACGCTGTACCTATGAGGTGGTCGTTTTTCAATGTCAAAGAGGAAGACAGTATCGAAGTTTTTGATGAGGGTGGAATTCCATTTTAGACGTATTTGGGAATAATATCGGATTTTATGTCGTTACTCTATATTACTAGTTAAAATGCATGTGGATAGTTTGTGCTGTCAAGGGAATATTAAGGACACTGGTGTGTGTTTTAGTTGTCTGCAACACAAAGCGCACCATTCGCGATAAAAGCTGTGTTTGTTGTAATAAACAGTGTTGTTGTTATTATTAAATTATATCCATCAAGCCTATGTTTTTTTAACGAAATGTTGTTTGCTTTGAAACAGGAACGGGAACCCAGAAAAAAGGACACATTTCCTCACTTCCAACGACAAACGACTTAAGCTAATTATTATTCTTCAAAACAACAACGTAGTGTGTCATCATATTAATACCCACTTTCCCTATCACGTGGCAGAAATTGTGCAAGACGTAGCAAAACTAATAAAATGTTTTGGCATCAATACTGTGTTCGTTTTGTGTCTTAACTTATTTGACTTAACAAACTAGGCTGATTTGCCCCCTCGCTATCCTCCTGGATGTCACACGCCTCCATTTCGTCCTGTCTAGAGCACAACTCTCTGCTGTTAAAAGCGGGCGTCCTGTGTCCTGTCTAACTTGGGCACTTCACCTCTTCCGCGGCCTTCCTCGTTTTCTGTGTCCTTTAAAGTCATCCTATGAGGTTTTCATTGGCATATGAGATATATGTCCGAACCACTACTTCTATGCGTAATGATATTTGATATGGATACAGAGGTGAATGTCTAATCTCTGATCTGGCTATTTCGTAAACTATCTGCTCTAGTAACACCTCTGATAGCCCGCAGGAAAGCCATTTCAAAACCTTCTTGTTATATTAGTGTCCAGGTCTCTGAACCAAATATTGCATTTTGTGTCCAACAAAGTGTATGCCTTACAAGTTCGATATACATTGCAAATTGTTCTTCGCCTGAATTCAATGAGTGGCCGTACGTCGGCGCCACATGTGAATCAAACACGTGTTAGATGCCGAACATCTACGACCAGTAGTCATGTGACTGTTGCTGTATCTTCGTACGCCATAGCATAATAATATTATTACATACACACACACTCACACACACACTCACACACACACACACATGTTCGTCGTAACATTACACATACACTCATCCACACACGCACGCACGCACGTACGCACACACACGCACACCCACATACGCGCGTACACAAACACGCACTCTCGCGCGCATGTGTACTTACGCCCTTTATATAAATTAAACTTCACACTAAGCGGGCGAGGAATGCTTGTGTGAAGATGTTTTGTATGAAGTGAGCGCTGCTCTGAAGGTCACGAGATGTTTGATAAATCATGTTTTATTTACTATTCATCCACCTAGTTGGAAAGTGTAGTCTGCCGGGCCCAGGTCAACTACCACTCGCTGGATCGTGTACTTGCGACACTGCCAGCGTCTCCATGCAAATGGCCCGCATAGGGTGCTGTCGTTGCGACTACACGGGCTATAATGGCGGCGTCAACTGCAGGATCGTCAAATGAAAGTAAGTTGGAGATTAACTGAGCGCAGTTAGCCAACATAGTCAAAATCAAATTTGAAAAAAGCGTTTACATTTACAGATAAATCATAATTGGTGTGATAGGCCCTATTGTTGAATCTATTCAAGAGGATAAAGGTGTCGTGAGATGGAGGGATTGGACGGAAACCGCCAATGTAATTAATTGTCCAGACGGCTACTTGTTAGAGGTTTGTTTGCACATGACTAATTCTAAGCTCTTCTTTCTTTTATAATTATAATCATATACAAAGGCCTGTGTGTTCCAACTAATACGTAGAACGGTATGCAATGTTTTAAATGTGTGTGTGTGTGTACGCGCGCGCGTGTGTGTGTGCCTGTGTGAGTATGTGATTGCATTTATTAAATGCATTCAGGAATGTGTCATTATGCAGAATAATCCATCTTTGTGGAATATACACTGATTTGAATGTAAACGTTATTAAACGGTTTAAAAAAAAAAATCAATTAATGGTCTTTTAAAGTTTGAAAGGTCGCTAAAGTTGTTATAAGAACTCTTGGTAAGAACGTTTGGTAAGAACACCTTGTAAGAACTGTTGGTAAGAACTTATGGCGAGAACGTGTTGTAAAAACATTTGGAAAACCAGTCTTGTAAGAACGTTCAGGGAACAGCGAGAAAACCTACCTTCTCGTGTAGATTTTTCCAAACAGTGTTTACCAAAAGCTTTCCACAAAAATCCACTACAAACGCACTTATTCGTGTTGGTTCATAATACGTTCCTTGGTCACTGGGCAACCATTATCAGTTTAGCCATTCTGTCGTTTTCACTTATGTGTATGACACAAAATCCAGTAGTTGAGTTTTTACCAATGATATTTGCTCCCTCGCAGTGAAATATGTAGTTATTTATATTCGCATGCTTTGAGATTACAACATTTTATCTACAGTTGGTATACATCCGTTGATGAAGGCTACCGAAATTGGCTTAAATAAATTTACCAAACACACGTGTTTTTAAGAACGTTTTGGGACATTTGCCCTTTCATCTTTTTTGTATACGTCTGTGTGTACATCTCACACAAATCATTGTTGTTGTTCTGAAATGGATAAATCAGCATTCACCTATGCGCCGACAGTCTATCAAGTGTAGGCGGAGTTGCTTGAACCAAGCTAACCGCTCTTTAGCCTGTACTGGTGTCAGCCATGACCTTTTTGCGGGTTTTTCTTCAGTAAGTCCGAACTGCTGGTTCCAGAGTCCTTTGATCATTGATGCGACAACGTTTTCTTTCTAGTAGTTGGAAGTGACGCTGTACCTATGAGGTGGTCGTTTTTCAAAGTCAAAGAGGAAGACAGTATCGAAGTTTTTGATGAGGGTGGAATTCCATTTTAGACGTATTTGGGAATAATATCGGATTTTATGTCGTTACTCTATATTACTAGTTAAAATGCATGTGGATAGTTTGTCCTGTCAAGGGAATATTAAGGACACTGGTGTGTGTTTTAGTTGTCTGCAACACAAAACGCACCACTCACGATACAAGCTGTGTTTGTTGTAATAAACAGTGTTGTTGTTATTATTAAATTATATCCATCAAGCCTATGTTTTTTAACGAAATGTTGTTTGCTTTGAAACAGGAACGGGAACCCAGAAAAAAGGACACATTTCCTCACTTCCAACGACAAACGACTTAAGCTAATTATTATTCTTCAAAACAACAACGTAGTGTGTCATCATATTAACACCCACTTTCCCTATCACGTGGCAGAAATTGTGCAAGACGTAGCAAAACTAATAAAATGTTTTGGCATCAATACTGTGTTCGTTTTGTGTCTTAACTTATTTGACTTAACAACCTAGGCTGATTTGCCCCCTCGCTATCCTCCTGGATGTCACACGCCTCCATTTCGTCCTGTCTAGAGCACAACTCTCTGCTGTTAAAAGCGGGAGTCCTGTGTCCTGTCTAACTTGGGCACTTCACCTCTTCCGCGGCCTTCCTCGTTTTCTGTGTCCTTTAAAGTCATCCTATGAGGTTTTCATTGGCATATGGGATATATGTCCGAACCACTACTTCTATGCGTAATGATATTTGATATAGATACAGAGGTGAATGTCTAATCTCTGATCTGGCTATTTCGTAATCTATCTGCTCTAGTAACACCTCTGATAGCCCGCAGGAAAGGCATTTCAAAACCTTCTTGTTATATTAGTGTCCAGGTCTCTGAACCAAATATTGCATTTTGTGTCCAACAAAGTGTATGCCTTACAAGTTCGATATACATTGCAAATTGTTCTTCGCCTGAAATCAATGAGTGGCCGTACGTCGGCGCCACATGTGAACCAAACACGTGTTAGATGCCGAACATCTACGACCAGTAGTCATGTGACTGTTGCTGTATGTTCGTCGTAACATTACACATACACTCACCCACACACGCACGCACGCACGCACGCACGCACACACGCACACACGCACACACGCACACACGCACACACACACCCGCATACGCGCGTACACAAACACGCACTCTCGCGCACATGTGTACTTACGCCTTTATATAAATTAAACTTCACACTAAGCGGACGAGGAATGCTTGTGTGGAGATGTTTTGTATGAAGAGAGATCTGGTGTGCTCTGAAGGTCACGAGATGTTTGATAAATCCACGAGGGTGTACCTGGTTGTTCCAAATGAGCGCACTCGAGTGTGGATATTGTGGGCTGATGACAGACATGTCTCTTTGTGGGAATATAAGAACTGTTGCAAATATTTATTTAACCGTGTGAAAGTTCAAATGGTATATCCACCCATTACTAAAGAAATCATATCTGTGCAAAGACACGATAAGCAACTACTGACCAATCACTCATCCATCAGAACTCTAAAAGATAATGGAAAAGTTAGTGGCCACCTTACAGAATACATACTTGTTCAATCAATCATTGACTGATTTTGTATACAACGAAATCATTAAACTGACTCCTCCCTACTTTCGGTGGTCAACGAGATTAGAACGGCTCTTGACCGTCGACAGAACACTCTCGTCATGCCCATTGACATATGCATTGCTTCCGATGCAGTCGACCACACAATACATCTGAATAGTCTACAACGGCGTTATTTTACAATGGGTGGAGTCAAACCTGCAAAATCGCACGCAAAGTGGGGTTGTCGGTAGCGCAAGTTCAAGCGAAAAGTCTTTACTCACTGGTGTGCCGCAAGGATCAGCATTAGGTCAACTGCTGTTTTCTTCCTATGCGCAGCCGATCGGTGATAACATTCGTAAATATAATTTAAGGTATCACCGTTATGCCGATGATTTACAATTGTTTTGTCACTTTGGCTTGAATTCAATTTCTCTAAGACCGATGTGCATCGATTCGAGCAGTGCATCGACGACATCAACCTCTGGGTGACGTTCAACCACTTGCTGATGAACGATGCAAGAACTGAGGTTCTACCAGTTGTACCCAGGTCGGCATACGATTTGATTGCTGGAATGCATATGCGGGTTGAGTTAGTGCTGCCGACTGTGTGATGTCCTTCCTGCGATATGGCCTCCACGCCTGAATACAATATTCTAAATGACACCTAACTATTGTTTTGTACAGCCATATTATTAGCTCTTTTTCCTTATACGTTTTGTTTCGCCTAATTAATCTAAGGATTTGATTTCCTTTTGAAGCTGCAATTCCGCACTGCTCTGAAACCTTCATATCAGCACTAATTGTTAACCCTAAGTCCCTTTCTTTTTCAGTAATACTTAGTACAGTACCCCCCCCCCCCCCCCCATTGTATATTCTATCTCTTCGTTCCCATGTCCTGTTTGGAGGCATTTATATTTCCCAAAATTGAACAGCATTTGCCACTTTTCAGACCATTTGATCAACTTGTCAAGATCATCTTGTAAATGCAAGCATCACTTTTAATCCTTCTAAACATTTTGGTATCATCCGCAAATTGTCACACGTTGTCTTCTGTCAATCAGCCATTTTTATATCCAGTTTATTATGCCATTTCCTATGCCATGGGCCTTTAGTTTAAGCAGTAATCTTTGATGCGGTACTTTGTCGAAAGCTTTTTGAATATCTAAGTAGACGATATCTACTGGTTATCCCTCATCTACCCACTTAGTGATGTCTTCCAAAAAACATAACATATTTCTCAAGCATGACCTCGCTTTAAAAAACCATGTTGAGATGGGTTTATCAAGTTTTGTTTAACAAGAAAATCCACCATGTGATCTTTAATTAGTCTTTCTAATAATTTACAAATCACTGATGTTAAACTCACTGGTCTATAGTTCTCTGACTTGTTTCTCGAACCTTTTTTGAATAACGGTATAATGTTTGCCTCTTTCCATTATAAAGGAACCACTCCCTCTTCTAATGACAAATTGAAAACTGTTGCAAGCGTTACGCTAATTTGTTCTACAATTTCCAGTAGTAGTTTGGGCGGAATCTCATCCACTCCAGGTGATTTATTATCCTTCATATCCCTTATTTTCTTAGCTACCATTTCCGGTGTTACAATTAATTGTCCTAAATAGTCTGAATCTGACCTCTTGAACTTAGCCTCTGGAACTGGCAGTGAACTATTGTCTTCTCTGGTAAACACAGAAGTAAAGTACTCATTTAGGTCTTCTGCCATTAAGAATCCCTCTGATATTATATTTCCAGCGCTATCTTCCAGAGGACCGAACTTTTCTTGAGCTTTCTGTTTGCTTCGAACATACGCATAAAAACTCTTGCTGTCATGTTTTATATTACTAGCTAATTGTTGTTCATACCTTCTCTTTGAATTTCTAATTTCAGTTGTAGCTTGGTTAAGTGCTTCTTTAAAACTGTTGTAGTCTTCAACATTTCCAGTACATCTATATTACTTCCATATCATTTGTTTATACTTAATTTTTCTAATGGCTTCTTTTGATAAGTGTTTTTTTTGGGACCGTTTACCTAGTTTTTTTAAGGGTAGCTTCTTCGCAATCTGCTTCTCTTTCTAATTGTATTTCATAAGCCTGGATAGATTCTTTAATATATAAAAATAACTCCACCTCCCTTTCTTCCTATTCTATCTTTCCTAAACATTACATATCCTGTCAGTCCCAATTCGGCATCTGACATATCGGTGGTGGTCCAGGATTCGGTTACACCTATTAAGTGAGGGTCAATATCTTGTACCATAATGTTTAATTCATTTCTTTTGTTTACTACACTCCTTGCATTTAAATAAACACATCTATATGCAGCTTCAGAAGAGTTTTCCAGACTGTTCTTTGCTGATTTATTTGTGCTGTCTTTACCTATGCCTCCAGTTTCAGGCTTGCTTTTCTGTGAGTCCTGCATGCGAATCTAGTTTAAATAGATGCAACCTGTCCCACTGTCAACAGATCGCAGCAGATTCTCAGTGAAAACTGCTGCACCCTTTCCACTAAGATGGAGGCCATCTCTCATGTACATATGTTCCCTCCCAACAAAGTATCCCCATCAATCTATGAATCCCACCCCCTCTTCTTCACACATCTGCTCAACTAGTGCATTGATCGCTTTCCTCTTGCAGTTTCTATACGTTGCCCCCCTTCCTCCCATTACTGGCAAAATTCCTGACAGAAAAATCTGTTCAACTCTTGTCTTCTTTAACTTCCTCACTAATTGTCTATACTTATGTACTATCCAAGTTGTTCCCTCCCTGTCTGCATTATTTATTCCCACATGTACCAGTATAGACCCTCCCTTGCCATGTCCCAATACCTTTTCTACCCTGTCAGTCACATGTTCAATCCTAGCCCCCCCGTAGACAAACAACGACGTCCTTTCCCTCGCTCAGTGCCTTGTCCGTCTTTCTCATAATGAAGTCGCCCATAAGCACCATCTCTTCCCTCATTGCCCCTCATTCATTACCTTAGAGTAGGTCCTTCTTCGATTTGCATTTGTCTGGTTGTTGTTTTGTACCCCTCTCCCTGTCGTCTCTCTCCATTCGACCTGTCTCCTTGCTAATTCCCATCTCCATTCCCTTCACAATATCTGTATACCTATGTCCTTGTGCAGACACTCCACCTTCCAACACCAAATGCACTGAAAGTTGAATCCTTTCTCCATGGTTTCTGCCCATGACTTCCTAGGATGACTAGGGTGGTGAAGTTCGTCTAATAAGTTGGCGCGCGCGATGCGACAATGCGTTACCACTACTGCACTAACTTTACTGGATACCTGCTCAGCAACGCTTTATCTACAACATAGCAGAACTTATGCAAAAAGGCATTGAATGCAGAAATATCATAGGCATACATTGAGACCCTTGTGGTCATCAACAAACGAGTTTAACAGTCTTGTGGTTGAGCGATCACGAACTAGAGAGCTTATTTGTGAGATCACGAACTAAAGCCGTGGACTGTGCATTCATTCACGCTGCCGGATTGATTATGGAATGCTCTGCATACTACCATTACTTCTAAAACTTATTTTCAATATATGAAGGGAGAAATTTTACTATAAGTTGTTCATGTTTAATCTATCTTAATGTATTTTACATATTGTAGATACTTATTTTAACTCGAAATTGATTCATTTTAACATTTTGACGAACGTACTTTATATATTGATGTTTACACAGCAACTTTATTTATTTATTGTTATATTAAAATTAGTTTTTTTTTTAATTATTTATATTATATATTTATTTTATATAAAGACTATGAACAACATATATATGGTGTTTTAAATAATAAACATTACTATTATCATATGACTAATCAATTAGTCGCGGTAAGAAAAGGTTCGCCTTCTGCTTCCAGTGAACGAAAATCAAAAATCAATACCAACAAGACACACACGCACGCACACACACACACACACACACACACACACACACACACACACACACACACACACACACACACACACACACACACACACACACACACACACACACACACACACACACACACACACACACACACACAAACAAACAAACAAACAAACAAACACACAAACACCCACACACATACACACACATGCACACACACACACACACACACACACACACACACACACACACACACACACACACACACACACACACACACACACACACACACACACACACACACACACACACACACACACACACACACACACACACACACACACACACACACATACACAAAGCACACGCGCACACGCGCACACGCGCACACGCGCACACGCGCACACGCGCACACACGTGCGCGCGCTAGCTCTATTATAAGCAGACCATCATTAACGAAGCAATGTTAGTCCGGCATTATCTGCCAGAGGGCGCTACATGCACACAAACAGTGAAGCATGCGTGTGCATTACATGGGTGTAGATATGATTTTATAATTACTCACGTTCGAATACGGCCGTGTACTATTTATTTACATCATAGTGCAACCATATCTTCCATAATGCCTCTATTACGGCGAAAGTATTCGTAACGTCATCGTGTGCACAGTGATAGACGACTATTTCATTTTTCTGCGGCATGTGTAACATCAACAAACTCCAAAAACCTTCCATTTACATTACTGAGTTGTTTTCTCCCTTAAAAAGAATACTATAATATACAAATAACACATGTTTTGTTAACAACACAACTGATTTGGATTAACCTTACACATTCGGTAGAATAATGCATTTAAACATCTTACAATATTAATGTAATATTTTTGCCTTTGCCTGAATTTTTCCAGGGGAGCGGTAGTCACGCGGTGGAGCGCCGGACAGTCGATCGAGGGGACGGTGGTTGGATTCCAGCTTCCGCCGTTTCGAAATTAAGGCAATCTCGTTCTATTCATAGTGGCTAAAAGCCGTTGGTCCCTTCTATTTGGTGTCTATGCCACTGTAAGTAAAATATCCCACACAGGGTGTAAATGTGTAACCTGGACTCACAGAGTGGTGGTCTATTGGTCATCACCTCCAGCACTTTCTGGTGATTACCACCAATATGTCCGTGATTAAAATCACCCATCATAAAATACCCCCCTTTTCCTATCTCCTTTATATCGTCCTCTTTACGTATGTTAGGACAATGATGAACTAGTTCTTTTGTTAATGTTGCGTTTCTTTCTGGTAACTATTTTGTACCAAACAGCTTCCTCGCAATATGGTTCCCTTTTCGTTTGTACTTCATATGCCTGTATGGATTCTTTAGTATACAGAATGACTCCCTTTCTCTCTTGTATGTCCTTTCTAAACACAACATAACCCGATAGAGCGAATTCAGCATCTACCATGACTTCATGTGCCTAAGATTCTGTGGAGCCTATTATATCGGGGTCTATATCCGCTGTCATAATGTACGAATCGCTTCTCTTATTTACTATGCTTCTGGCATTTAAGAATACACATCCAAGTTAATTTTTATGGATGTTTCATGAACTTTTCCTTGTAGATTTGTTTCTATTATTTCTTTGAGGTGGCCCTACGCATCCCCTCTCGCATCGGCTCCGTTACTGACGATGTAAGATTCGCTTGCTTTGAAAATTTAAGGTGTCCAATAAAGGCTAATATCTTGTGAGAAATGAAGTTTGTGTAACGTTACCTACTCCGTCAATGTAATATATTACACCATGTGCGCGTGTGTGTACGTGCGTGTGCGTGTGCGCGTATGCGCGTGTGGGCATGTGTATGTGTGCGTGTGTGTGTGCGTGTGTGTGTGCGTGTGTGTGTGTGTGTGTGTGTGCGTGTGTGTGTGCGTGTGTGTGTGCGTGTGTGTGTGCGTGTGTGTGTGTGCGTGTGTGTGTGCGTGTGTGTGCGCGTGTGTGTGCGTGTGTGTGTGCGTGTGTGTGTGCGTGTGTGTGTGCGCGTGTGCGCGTGTGCGCGTGTGCGCGTGTGTGTGCGTGTGTGTGTGTGCGTGTGTGTGTGCGTGTGTGTGTGCGTGTGTGTGTGGGCATGTGCGTGTGTTCGTGTGTGCGCGTGAGCGCGTGTGTGTGTTGAAAGAGAACTAGAACTCATATTCTGATCAAATGTTGTTGAACACATCCAGCATCCACAAACATAACAATGAAGAGAGCAACGCACAGACCATTAACTGGTTGTTTCGCCAACAAGTTAGTTCAGTTATAAGATACATCAAGGAAACGACGATGCAAGTTCTGTCCTCGAATAGGTCTCTTTCATACCTAACGAAAAATTTTAATTTTAATTTGAAAATCAATTAATATTTGTCTAACTTTGTTTGCTTTTCAGGAAAAATGCCGGGAATTACGACTTGATACTATGACTAGATGATGGTCACGTGTCATGAGGGACCACATACACATTACATACGCACAGATCCCCTCGTAGTACCATGAACACTGCAAATCAGACAACTGCCCCTTTTTTTACATTGCACATCAGGTCTGACCCCCTTGCCCTCTACGCAGTGTGTTTGTCGAATGATGTCGGACGGTTTATGGATGGGAGTGTGACCACAACCTATGACAGTGCTTTTCAACTTTTGTTTTGATTTAACGGTACATCTACGACTTTGATTGTTCCTCGCGGCACACGTACGTAACGAAATATTACCTTACAAATGTGTATTCACCTTGAAATCCGGTGTCCGACAAGGGTGTGTCATGTCTTCATTTCTTTTCATCCCAGCCATCGATTGGGCAACAAAAACGTGATCAACCAACAACGGACTGGCATCAGATGGATCCTCTGCTCTTCATTCGATGATCTAATCTATACAGATGATCTCGCCCTGCCTTCTCACACTCGAGATCAAGTACAAAAGAAAATAACTAACCTAAAACAACAAGCCAGTTTCACTGGCCTTTCAATTAATGCAAAAAAGACAAACATATTGACGAACAGCAACCTGAGACAGCAACCAATCATGATTAATAATCACGCTCTCGATTACGCGAGTATGTGCACCTACTTGGGCAGCACCATCAGTCCCAAAGGAGGTGCAGAAAAGACATGAAAACACGATTGGGAAAAGCCAGGTCAGCATTTGCAAATCGACAACGGCTATGGATATCCTTAGTTTACTCCCGAAAAAACAAAACCCAGAATCGACAAGTGCAATGTCCTCTCTGTGCTCCTATACGGCTCAGAGTGCTGGCGCATGACACGGCAATACACCAATAGACTCTCCAGCTTTCACAACACCTGTCTAAGGAAGATAATGAAAGTATACTGGCCCGAGACCATTTCCAGCACAAGACTCCACCAAACAACAAATCAACAACATATCTGCCTCATTCTCAAAAAGAGGAAGCGTACGTGACTCGGCCATTTCTACAGGAGAGCAACGGTATTCCATCAAAAACAGCACTGGACGCCAGAAGGAAATAGAAAAAGAGACAGACCGAAAACAACTTGGCGACGAACAGAGGGGTCTGGCGAGATCTTGTGCCAGTCTTATGTGCCACACGGCACGAAGAGGATAATTAAGTAAGTAAAGGTGTATTCTACGCAACACCCATTACGCTTTGGAAGGAAGAGAGACACTTTCGTTATTACAGAATGATTTAATTGTAAACAACTTGATGTATTTGTATCACTGTTGAGTACGTCACTTGACACAGCCGTATCGTTGAAAACGAAAGAAACAGGTGAGAGATCACATGTGTGGTTATTCGTTTTTCAATTTCCCCCAAACGTGAACCCCGATGCATTTAATTAATACATCTGAGAGTGCTGCGGCTCATGTGATATCTTAATATCAGTTGCGTATTCAGACTCATTGACTGATACCACAGTAGACAAGCGAAAGAATCACGAAACTAGAAACTAGTCATACTGTTGCGTGTTGGTCTCATCAATGTTACGGCATCAGGCTGAACCACATCCATCTGTTCTGCTACTACAGTCAACTGGGTATCCAGGTTGTGTGTTGCTCGGCAATTTGAACGTGTGCAATGAGCTATATTTTATTTCCTTTCGCCACAGCTTACTTTTTATTTGACTCCCGTTAGCAAGGTCTTTTATGATGAAAGAAAATAGTGTACACTAAAAACGTGGGTTTTAGTTTCACATATTTGACAAAAACCCATAGGCGTTAACGTTCATCCTGTTTTTTAAATGTTGTTCATATCTACCAATACGTCATCACAATAATGTCGTCTGGAAGCGAATCCCTCTGTTTCCTCGCCCTTTGTCCGTATATTTTCTTTCCACTCAGGTAATATAAGTGTTTCTGCAATGGTGTGCAGTTTTGTTTGCTTTGGATATTAACTTAGCAGCACTTTACCTGGTATTCTACATCGTGTCAGAAATTGGTTCCGAGATTGTTATCAGCAAACTTCGCTTTATCGTCTGCTCCTGCAATCGGAGGTGGCAAGGTGGATACCTAGGTTAAATATTGCAAATTATAGTTCCTGTGTTTCTACCAGTAAATGTTAGTTACGTTTCCACTTCTCAAGAACTACAAAAGTACTGCGTTACGCTTGGTACTTTGTGGCAGCATATTTTTAGGCCGCACACATCGGTTGGGAAGCACTGACCTGAGAACATTATGATATTAACAGAAGTGACATTTTAATGAATATATATGTTTTTTATATAATGTAATTTGTTTTAATAAATAAGTTTTAAGCTTAATTTATCCAATATACTATATAATATAGCATCGTAGTTGTAGCATCGGATTCTCGATCGAGATATTCCGAATTCAAATCCTATTGTTGCCTTTTCGAACCATGGGCAAGTTCGACTCGTCCGCGTTGCTCCAGTTTAGTCAGCTATACGAACGAGTACCTGGCCATAGACTGTCGTGGGTATTCGTGCACGGACAGCTTTCGCGCAGAAGGGGATGGCGTTCGACTGAATAGGTCTACCAGGTAGTAAAGTGCAAAGCTGTCTGACCGGACTGGACACCGCGCTATATAAGAATTTACCTTTACTGTTTGTTTACTTTGAAACACATATTTTCAAATCCATTAATATGACATAGCCGTGTTACCTTTGTCAATATTGCGCAGCTTCGGACGTTTCCTTTCTCTTCTCCTTCTCGTGTTCAAATACCATTTTACAACAGGTTTGTTATTGATGCAGAGACATGTGAAATGTGCAGCCACGTCTCCTAGTCACGCTCCATTGACTTCGTTCAACGAGGGCGTCTCCGTTTTCTTATGTCTGCCATTCATATACACGTATTGGAATTTGCGAAGATGAATGACGTGTCGCATGCCAGGAACAAAAATATTATTTCGTAATTCATCAATTCTAAAACAATGGTTTACACTGTATTTACGTTACCGTGTTACTGTGTGAGGCGATGTGTTGATATTCGAACCGGTAACTGTTCGGATTTCGCGAGATATTTGCGAGATCTTGCGCGATTAGAAAAATTAGAAAGGGAAAATGGAAAACAGCATGCCCCGCTATCCACCAGATGGAGTACATCTCAGTATTATCATGTTTCACCGACATCCTGCTGTGGGAAACCACCTGTCTCGTGCGGGCGTGTGTGCCTGTCAGTGTCGTTGGTCTGAATCCAGTATGTTCACCTCTCATTATATCACGTATATATTGATATTTCTTTAAGTACCACATAATATGTTGCAGATTTGTTGTCATCACATATATAGTGACTACAGTGAATATTTGAAAATGTTAACTAAGTATTTGTGTTTTTGCAGCATCATATATCATTCAATGACCTTGACTTTGCCTCATTGAACTTCAAGGAATATATCAGCGATATATATATATTGTATATATTGGATTCTGTGATAGAATTAGAATCAAACTTTAAATCATGAATTTACCTCACTTAGAACCACTTTTGTGAGCAATAATATGACTTTTGGTGGCCATTTTATTTTTCGATGTGTTAGGGAGATTCCCGGGTTAGGATTTCTTAGGACTTGTCTTGGTGATTAAGGACGCAATTCTGGGTAAGAAATAGCAACGATAACTTTAGTTGTAATTAGTTTGAGGTAAAATCGTATCTTCGCTGGCATAACACGTGGTTTTGTCAAACGTCTCTTGATATATTGCAAGCAGCAGTGTTGTCTTCTAATCAATCGTCTTCAGAAACATTCCGATCTTGCTTGGTGTGAAATTTAATTCATGTAATTGCGTGGGTACGAGTGCCCACACGCGCGTCTATGTGTATGCCTGCTGGGGGCGCGCGCGCGTGAGTGTCTATGTGTAATGCTATGAGGACCGTAATATTAGGAACATGATGTTTAGAGGGTGTACATGGCTGCGTTCAGAAGCGTAAAAAGTGGGGTGAGATATATAAAACTGTCTAGAAATTGCCTGATGGTCAGCAACGATGTCGCCCATAAAACAAAGGATGAGATCGAGGGACGTCGTGAAGACGAAAATGGTGGAGGCCTAAATGCAATCGTCACATGGCTACTGGTCGAAATATATGATGGACGTCGATTTATATTTGGTTGCGATGTTAAGTTGTTGAGTAGACTTGTGGCCATTGAATTCGGGCGAAGAACTCATGCACAATTCACAATTTAAACGGAGCTGGTATGGCCTAAATAGTGCTGAAATAAAACGAACACCATCTTAGTGCCTAAGCATTTAATTATTGCTACGTCTCGCACAAGTCCAACATGTAACAAGTATCGGGCATGTTAACAACTAGACGCATGACATTGTTACTTTGAATAGTAATAGTTTCAAGTCTTTCTTCGTTTGAAGTAAATCTTTGTGTCCATTTCGTTGGGTTCTCGTTCCTGTTTAAAGCAAACAACATTTTGTTAATCAGTACATGCGTGATGGGTATACATTAAAAAGAACAACGTCACTGTTCCCGACGACGACTGTAGCTTCTACTTTGTCGTGTTCGGTGAACCGTTTGTTGTCTGTCCCGTGATTTTATAAACTACGCAGATTCGTGTAAATGAATATAGTAAGAAGCATTGCAATTGATTATAAAGCGTAACGATATATGACTCCATGTCATTCCTAAATACATTTAACATGATACTATAAGCTTATTGAAAAGTTCATTAGTTTCTTCCTCATTTAAGTACGACCACCCAAGCTTATTTTCAAAATATGCAAAATAAACGATTAGAACAGAATAAATAATGCTGTGTCTCACAAATGTTGAAAATATATACAAACACGTAATAAAACAGCAAGAGTAAAGTTACTTTTCTACAATTGTTTTTGATAATTGCTTCGATACATCGTGGTGTGTTCGAAATAAAATGTTCCTCATACACGCGTGATATATCATACACGCAGACATGTTTGACAGCTTCAATAAATACTGTGACATTAAGCTGCTCGGTTCTTGGTATCAACGCCTTACAGTTGCACTAACGACAAGGATTCTTTGTTTTTACTGAAACATAATAAGGAATCTAGAGAGCTGACACGGCGCAGGGATCAGGTGTCAAGCGAAAGGCAACGACGGGTGAGAATCACACCATCTATCGACTGTGCACAATTTCATTTCGTCCACTGGTGGCAGAACCAAATGGTGTACAACATGTTCCTGCTACCGCGCCGCCATAACTTAACAGCTTCCGTTGTCTCGGTTCGACTGGTGACATCTGAACACGGGTTTAGGGGGATAGGGTGTTGTTGAAAATCTTTCGCCGCCGCGTCGCGGTAATTTCAGCTTATTGTAACCTGAACGGGGGTACATCTCAAAGGGTGTAGGGGGGCACGGTGATATGGGCCCATTCAAAAAGGTCTATGGACACGATCTAGGGGGGCATGTGCTCCACTCTCAGATAGACATGTCTTTGGTGGAGGTCGTACTTCAAATAACAAACACGCCGACAAGATATCCAAGCACAGCAACCTACCTATCTTCGACAATATAACAAATACATGTTGGTATATTTGGTATATTTTATGTATTTGGTATATTTGGTATATTTGGTGGCAGAGATAAATACTAGTAACTTTCATCAAATCTGCTGCATAATCCACATCTTTGAAGTATCGGTCGATTTCGCATTAGGGACACCTTTTGGCTATGTAACGCTGCTCTCGTCTCCAGTACGGGTTACCTCCGCAGGCCGTTTATCCAGGCCGAGATAGCTTACAACGGTTTATGTTGCGAGCGACGCGAAACGGATTTTAATCGGTACATTATTGTAAATACTTAATATACCCTCAAAGCAACTGTCCTAATCATTTGTTTGCACCAATTTGATTAAATATATGTTTACAGTTATGTACAAAGAATCAATGAGGAAGATTGTGTGCAGATTATATGCAGCAACAACTTTTTCCTATAATGTACATCAAACTTAGCATCTGTTACATCTAATACGAATTAGGCTTATGTCGCTATATAGTATGCGTGTTGAATAATTCTGTAGGAAGACCAGAGTTAGATATCAACATCTTTCACGCTAGAAGTAATGTGTCTCTGCTCCAAACTAACCAAAATGATGTTGGGAAGTTATTGAAGTCAGGTATTCAACTGTTTTCCTAACCGACTTGTATTTAGTTCGGTCGTATTCTTCATCAGCGAATCATCGATACGTGTAGAATACAAGTCAGAAATCACAAAGCGAATATAAATAACTTGACTTCGAGGGAGTAAATAGCATTGAGAGTAAACATAACCGCTGAACTATGTGTCATCGTGGAAAGTTAACAGGAAACCTGTTATGAACAAAGACGGATGTGTATATTCCGTATATGTCTTAGTGTACGAATACATATATGTACTCGTATGGTGTAGCTCCGCCACGCCTGAACCGAATCCAGCTAATGATGACACGACGTTAGACCATTCCTCAAACGTTACTGGCCGTATACAAAAATGTGTGTTGAAAACGGTTTGGAAAGTTCGATTATAACCTTACCAAAAGTTCTTAAACATTTTCGTAAGCATACACTCTTACCAAACGACCGTACCATACTGAGGTACGGGTACGAAATGATGTTTATCCGTCAGTCTGGCCTAACTTTTTTTTATAAAGCCTTGAAGTATCCTTGAGCAAATATTTAAAAACCTTTAGAGCAAATTGATTGCTTACAAACAAATCACAACCAACTACATATAATAATGCTTTCACTGTGTATATGATAACAATTTGGATATTTTGTATAATATTTATTTTATTATTGTTTTTTCATAATAGTTGATTTTATCAACTTGACTTTGCAAAATACATGAAGTACTTAGTTTGTACAACATAACATACATCTGACAGATCTATTAGTCATAATAATGAGTCAATATTGATTAGTACAAATTTGTATTGTACCCCAGTCGTTATATACAATACGACTTAGTACAAGTTTGTATTGTACCCCAGTCGTTATATACATTGCTCTTACCTTATTGTACCCCAGTCGTTATATACATTGCTCTTACCTTATTGAACCCCAGTCGTTATATACATTGCTCTTACCTTATTGAACCCCAGTCGTTATATACATTGCTCTTACCTTATTGTTTTCTGACGTATTCAACCAAATTTCAAGAATCCCTTTCGTGGTGTTTTCCTATCGAAATAGTTTAAATGATAACGGAGCAACAAATATATCCCACAGTGTGTGGCATTTTACCATTAAATACGAGGCAATGTCGGTCTTGCACCCAGGCTACAACATATTGCTACCTGTAACGGGGCACAATATAATATATCAATATAAATAAATAGTATTCAATTGTTTCAATACATACCTAAGTTACTTGGCTAGCGTGTTTTACTTAATAGTTCCTACCTAATACACATAACTAAGAAAACGTTGGCAGACCGAGCGAATATCGTAAAGAACATAATCACATCAATTACCGATCATTAATTAGTCCCCATTTAACGCACAGTGGATGATATTTGTCCAACTGTTTGTGTCCCATAAATTACATTTGTCTTTTTATAGCTCAATGTTACAATTTAACTGAGAAAACAATGCAACATGGCCCATTAATATATCATTCAAAGCATGTGTTATTGCATGAATTTATGAAATAAATAAACCCATCTCGCCTTCTTGCTGCGCTTTTCCTTGTATGTTGAAGCTGAATGTGTTCAATGGTGTTTCTTCATAATATGCGTTTTAATGGTTTACGTAAACGATATTCAAAACACACGCATACGCAAAAACACACGAACGCGCAAATGCACACACGCACGCGCACGCACGCACACACACACACACACACACACACACACACACAAACAAACAAACAAACACACAAACACACTTTGATATCACTGCGTAGTGGTCTGTCTAACAGCTAGAAAACAAGGACCGTTACA
>OZ023212.1:1264837-1307337 GCA_963995525.1 Escarpia spicata
CGCACAGGAAGTCAAGATGTGAAACAATTAAAGTGTGACACTTGTGGAAAACGGTTTTAAAAGAGTGGATCCTTAACAGTACATATTCGTATGCACACTGGGAAGAAACCCTACAACTGTGATACCTGTGGGGCACTATTCACAATAAGTGGTAATTTGAAGAAACATATCCGGGTCCACAAAGGTGAGAAACCTTACAAATGTGATATATGTGGGGCACAATTCACAATAAGTGGTAATTTGAAGACACATGTCCGCGTCCACACAGTTGAGAAACCCTACAAATGTGATACCTGTGGGGCACAATTGTCAACATGGCGGTTTGAAGAAACATATCTATATGCATACTGGAGACAAACCCTACAAATGTGATACCTGTGTGGGACAATTCTCAATATGAGGTAATTTGAATAGTCATGTACGTATGCACACTGGGGAGACAAAAGTGTGATACCTTTGGAGTACAATTCTCATGACATGCTAGTTTGAAGAAACACATCCACATCCACAGTGTAGAAACCCTACACATGTGACTTCTCACAAGCTAGTAGCATATTTATGTTTATGTATGCAGATGACATCACGTTATTTATTACATTAACATCTTTAAGTAATAATATACAATATAACCCAATTGAATATTTGATAAACAGTCAACTTTCCAAAGTTGTTGAGTGGCTAAGTTTAAACAAACTATAACTAAATACAACTACATCTAAATATATGATTTTTCATGTCCCCAATAAAGGTATACAACCCCTTACATTTAAAACAGATAACACAGATATTGAAAAAGTGGATGAATTTAATTTCATAAGGTTAACCCTGATTAACATTTTAATTGGAAAAACATACATAATTTTGTTTAAATAAATATGCATAAATGATGGGCATATTAAATAGAATAAAATATGTATTACCTTTAGAAATAATTTGTGTATATGAATCGTTAGTATTATCACATATATACTATTGTATTATGGCATGAGGATATAAAGGAAACAGGTTAATACAAATTCAGAAAAAGAATGTTTGCATAGTAACGTCAAGTGGATACAATCCTCTCGCAGAGGTCCTTTCTAAGAAACTTAATTTGGTAAAAATAGAAGATCAATTAAAATTACAAGAATACAAATTTCACTTTAAATATGTTCACAAAATCTACCTGTTTACTTATTGAACTAGTAGATTACATCAAATGTTAATATACACCATCATGACAATCGGAAATCTAAAAATAGACAAACTGTCAGAACTAAACATATATCTGCAAAACAATGTATTAAATATAATTTGCCTTACATTATAAACGACACTCCTGAAATAGCGAAAGAATATATATATATATATATTCATAGCCTGCGAGGTTTTGCAATATACGCTAAAACGTTCTCCTGAAAAATTACAAAGATACATAATTATACACTTCTAAATTTGTACTCATGTCACCGAAATCAGTAGTGTTAATTGGTAATAAATGGACAACAATTGAAAAGATTTTTCTTGAGAGAACAAAGTAACGAGGCGTTACTTATCTCAATGCACTTCACCGTCTGTTTTTTTTATAAATGTCGCCCTCAACTCCTGGTAATTAAGGACAACAGTTTGACGCTGTCTTATCAAAGGGCGATTGGTGTTACTAATATATTCACAACAAACTTCTCAAATGTACAGAATGGCTTACTAATAAATGATGTAAGCGATTGTATGCCCATTTTCCATGTAACGGAATACTTCCATAAAACTCTGCCTCAATGTAATATAGTGGAACGAATCCATTCGCTTAAGTGCAACTATAGTCCCGGTTATCATGGAAATAGCTGCGAAACAGTTATTGACATAGTGATTTTAGCAATTTTTGTCTTGGAAATAGCTGAGAAACAGGTATTAAGATAGTGATGTTTGCTGTTTTAGTAAAAAAATTCATAGGTTGATATACACACGAATGTGTCAATATTTCTTACAAACACTTGTGCACGCGCACGCACGCAAGCACACATCTTTATGTAAAGGTCTGCTTTTTTGTGACAAACAGGAGGAAACACTTACATGACAATTATATACTAATAAGTAATAACCTTAATAAACTAAATGAAGATTTAGTTGAAATTGAGACTCGATTGTAAATTTGTCAATTAAATAAATTAAGCCTTGTTTTGAGAGAAAAAAATGTCATAGGTTGTTATATACGCACAAACACACACCTTTATGTCAAGGCAGGCTTTTTGTGAGAAACCGGAGGATACACTAACATGAAAATTAAATACTAACAAGTAATAACCTTTTTAAATAATAATTTTTGAGTAAACAACATTCATCACACCGGTGGTTTGAGGTGTAACTGCATTGAATCCAGTAGCAATGTGTGTATGACAGTGTTATTGTTAGAAATGGTTAGAAATCACGATAATACACTATACAATTATTACAATTTACACACACATGACATGTTTGTCCTATTGGTTATATGGATTATATATGTTCAAGAAATAAGTTCTACCCTAAAAAACAACACGTCCTCTGTCGTCTCGGCCCGAAGCACTCGACGGTACATACGAGACATGCACCCATATTGACTCGGCCGATTATTCGGCCTGAAATACTCAACGGCACATGCACCCATACGATATATGCACCCAAACTAGTTCCTCTTCATACTATGTACATCAATAAGATGCTGATGACCCCTTCACCAACCCGTCCTATAATAGACCAAGCAACCAACATGCCCGACAGCCCGCCAATCAGCCTGCCCAACCCGCCCGTGCCGCCACGGGGCACTACCTTCTTCCGGTCACGTGACTACAAAGATGGCTACACCGGAGGCTGAGTCAACAATTATACACACACATACAAACACAATGCTATATCCGATAACCACCCACCCTCGTCCTATGCACATTTACCCTTAACTACCCGTTAATTACTTATAATTACTTCTTGATTACCCATAAAAACCCTCCATTGCCCTTCACGCACACATACGGTACGCATACGGCCAGGAGGCACTACCTCCGGTCACGTAACTAAGAAGATGACTATACCAGAAGCTCAGGCAGCCGCCAACTTAGAATGTCATCACCTACCCTCTCCTAAACAACGATCATAGATACAACTACTGTCATTATGTAATTGCGTTACATTTAATGTATCGGTAAGTTTTAGCAAATGTTCTTTATGATAGTAACAAAATGGTTCATATTGTTTAAAGTATACTATGGGTTAGTATCTTTATACATCAAATAAAGACAGAAAGTGAGTATCTCAGGCGGATTTATAAGTGGTCGCATCACACATGTATGTCTCACTCTGTTAAAAAGCATTGTCCCGACTAAGAATCACTTGTGTTTGTCATCACCTCTAATGATATATTATGCTTTATTTTAAGATATCTTCAAGTATTCCTCAAATAATTTGTTTGCTGTTTAAATAAAACATGTTTTACGCGCAATAGTTGCCAATGAAGAGCAATAACAATCCCACCAAACACTTTGTTCCATTAATTATGTCCCCACTGTTACCTGATAACTCTGTTTACTGTGAACATTTATATTTCCCCAATATCAACTTTGTTTTAATCACCAGTTGGCAATACATCTTTGTTTTCAGAAATGGCGGCAACATCAAATAATTTTAATGTACGCTGACAGATATTGTCTAGGATTTCATCTGGTTAGTATGATGTGGCAAACAAAAAATGTCCCCGCTGTTGCGACTATTACCCATACAATGCAGAAGTGCATGATGAAAATAGCCAACACTTCAACTGTAGGCATAGTGTATAATAACATCTGAGGTGATTGAATGATAACTTCAAAAACAAGCATAATTTTCAATAAAGAGGAATGTTTGTTCCCCCTGTTACCATAACCATGATAACAGGGGGGACACAGTCCATCCTGTTATGATATTATGGGCAACAGAGACATATAAGATAACGTGTTTTTTTCGTGCGTGCGAGTGTGCGTTTTGTGTGTGTACACATGCGTGCGTTGCTGAGTGCCTGCGTGTGTGTGCACATAAGCTTGCATGTGCGGGCAGGCGTCGGAAGTGTGTATACATCGGAAAATGATGGTAGGGGTATAATGTAAGATTTATGATATCTAATCGTCATAATGGGCTTGTGAGGAAGATGTTGATGTGTTGATATCTTAGTCAGTTCAAAATTGTATAGGCAGTTAGTGCAACCAGGCAACTACATAGGAATATTGTTAAGAAGTCCTACTAATATATTGGTCATAGATCTCGACATTGTTACAACAAGAAGCATTTGCCGCTCATTCTTGAGATATTGAAGCATTTAAAATATTTGTATTGTTAACTCCGTCATTAGTGATGTGCACATAAATTGTATCTTATGATCGATCACGATCAATCACCGATTGGAAATGTTGTTTACATATACATAACACAGGATTTGACAAAAGTTCATACTTGATATATTTTATAAATAAATATTTGTGTTACCTGAATTATTATGTCTATTAACAAAAATAGATAAGCGAGCGAAAAATAAACAACTCGGGACATGTCCAAAATCACTGAATTCAGCGGTCGCTAGCAAACTTACGGTTCATTTTATCCCAAAAATCTTGGTACCGTTTGAAAGATTACTTTTTCATCTAAGTAGTACATAGCACGGTTGATCAAGTTAAAGTATATTTTCACAATTAAATTGATCTGAAATATGGATGTTTTCATCCGCTATAACTCAGCTGATGATGTTAGCATCAAGTATTCTTCGCCGTCTGTCGGCGAAACTGCACATTACCTGTCAATCACCGCTGGTCGATCTGAGCAGTTGATGTTTACATGTTAAGCGCCACCCATGTTTGCATGTAAAAAAAGAAATTAAGTTTCACCGAATGTTGGCATTACATTAGCGATCGCCGGACGCTGACAGACAGTTCGTTTACTTGTGTTTATGTCGTCTGCAAAGTGCGTGGAGTCTAAATAGCATGAAAACAAGAACTTTTGATGTACGCTTGTCTAAAATCTATGCAAATTAGAAATGCGCTCCTAACGGTAGATGGGCGAACTTTGTCGACGAAACAAGTTGGTTCGCTGGTGTGTAAAAGATCGCAAACAACATGATTGCAGATATGTGTGAAGGTTCTTGTAGGAATTATTATCGGGAAACCACGTATGTTCTATAATAACAGAAGGTATAATCATTCAAACGGTACCAAGGTTTTTGGGATCGGAAGAACCGTACGTTTGCTAGCGACCGCTGAATTGAGTGATTTTGGACATGTCCCGAGTTTTTCATTTTTCGCTCGCTTATCTATTTTACCTTTAGGAATATCATCTAAACAACATACATCAGTATTTTGACATAAACAAGACACTGAGTAGTTTATATATTAAGACATGTTGTTCTCATCACCAACTTAATTAACACATTATTATGTTTCAGACATGGCACTCACTGCAGCTGAAAAGCAAAGAAGATATCGAGAAGAGTGAAATATCTACAAAAAGAAAGACAAAGATGGGAACGTAAAAAGGTGACTGGTGTATTCAAGCCAGTATCAGAGATGGGTGAACGCGAAGTAAGGAAAGTTAGACGACACTGGAGATTGATGAGGGCAAAGAATAGAAGGAGAGAGAAGGAACTTAAACGAAACATTGACGGCCTTGCCACACTATCAATTTCTCCTGCTGCAGAAGAAGCACAATCATCAATCTATGTGCAAAGAAATACTGGTAGAAGAAAGAGAAATAAGAACAGGAAAAAATCGTCAGGAAATTATCACAGCGTGGGGAAGGGTTGGAATTTCAGGTACGAGATTACACAAGTAATTTCGCGCAGAAACACAAACATCCAAGACAATCAGATTGCTTCGGTATGCGTCGACGTCATCTATCAGAAAATACACTGATTTTACATAACATTTTGGTAGATGGAATTGGGAATTGCGGCCACCAAACAAGAACGTCTGAAACAAACATTCTGACGATTATTGACGGTGTCAATGGCGAAGAAGTATCGCTTGCGCAGCTAAATGCAGAAACAACTCGGATTTTCTGCAAAGCGTTGGCGAAGAAGTACAATATCCGCTATGACAGATGATGCCACCACATTCCGCAGACGACAAGCTGTGGCTGTATATTAAGCATCATTATGAAATGATGTTTTAGTTTTTTCCCCGCTGTTACTTCTGTGTCCTTCTGTTGGCAGGTGTTTCCCCCGTTTCCCGGTCATAAGCGTATAGGGGGGACATAATTGATTATGTGAAAATGTATACAAGTGGTCAAGATTTAAATGATTGAAATGATGCAGCTCTTTCTCGTACGCTACAATCAGCCACATTATATATTATGTTGAATTATATCAATCTACTATCAGTGAAACTACGTCCAATATTTTTGAAATTCGTCTTACTGTCAATTATTATTTAAGGGTCATTATCAAATTTCAGTACAAATGACTTGTACTGAAATTGGATAATGACCCTTAAATAATACTGGTGATCTTTATGTATAGATCAACTCCTCCCCCTATTGTAGAACTCCTAGAACATCTGACAAAGTCATATCCATCCAAATTAAATGTATCACTACTGTCATCATATATTCAAGTTTCAGAAAGGGCAATGCCATCAAACCCCACATCTAGTGTTAAAATATGATCGTTTAGCACATTAAAGTTCTTTGCTAAACTTCGACAATTATAATGCTTTAGAGAGAGAAAAATATTCAGATCCCTGTTTCCTATTACTAAATGTCGTATTAAATTGATCATCAGTGTGATAATGGCTACCGATCTGTAATCGGTTATAGAAGTTGCTATCTGGATCAGCTTTATCACCTGTACAATATTCAATATTCTATGAATATTTAAAAGGTGGAAAGTTTAAATATGTAAGTAGTAATGTAGGTGGTCCAGCGTAGAAAGATCCATTTTCCGTTGTGGAAGTGGAAAAGTAGCCGGATGTAGGTCAAGGTCAAGTAGCCGGATGTAGATCAAGGTCAAGTGGCGCCACCTGTCGTTTCTTATATGTTATAGGTTGTGGACCATTGTTTGAGGTATAACGCCCTCCTAGCCTATACATTTACAACTTTAGAGAACTAGTAAAATAAGTCAAATTATGTCATTTCTGGTTACCATACAGATATACGACCTTCACATCGCCCTCTTTGTAATTTTTTGCCTATCAATGTCTCTTATTAATTGCATACGTCGACTGCTTCTTGTATTAACAAATAGGTGCTTATAAATGTTTGCATACCTATGTATGTTATTAATAGCAGGCGTGAAGTGATTCCTAAACATGTAACATTCTTTCGGACATCGTTATCAAAAAAATCAAGGTCTCCCTACAAAACTGACGCTACTAACCGGTATAAACTGGTATAAACTCATAATGAATGCTCTGTGTGTTGGAAGAACAACCGGGTATCGACATATAACATTGATACTTACCAGCCGTATCTCACTTGAGCGCCCGCTTGAAAACTGACTGCAAACTGGTTCCAAACTGTTTTGAAGTGATACTCCCTGTCCAAGACCCATCTGTATCTCATCTGTGCCTAGAGACCAACACTACTGTTCCAGCATTTTATCATGCTGGTTTTCTTAACCTATACGTCTGTACGTATGTACGTATGTATATAATTTCGTTCAACGTCGTTATTAAATAAATAAACACGCGCGATGCGCAATATCGACTCGGTAGCTTTGACAACTAAGGTGTCAAACCTCTTTTTTGAAACAGGAGCGTGACAAAGTGAAGCGTTATGATAGAACAGTACTGGAACATAATAACCTTCCAGATAGGATATACCAGTATTTATATAGTTTATCGTATTAATGGATCAGTGTATAAAGACCCATTAGAACGTTTTATTCCATACTGTAATGTTTAAAATCGTGCTTCTTCGGTATACCTTTCAAACTTGCTTCTGTTGTAAAACACCTAACCTGGTATTGGTAACCGAAAATTGACTCATAGAGATATACATAGATACATACATATAGAGACGAATATAGAGGCATACATATATACATACATATAAAACAGATATAGAGACATACATATAGAGACAGACATAGAGATATACATAGACACATACATATATAGAAAGAGAGAGACATACAGTTAGAGACAGACATAGATAGATACAAACATAGATACATATCACGTGAGAGTACGGACGAAACAATAGATGAGACAGAGGACGAGAACAAACGTACCAAAACATTTTTAAACTAACAAACTTGCAAACATGCACTGACAAACGTGTAAACAAACGTACAAACGTACTTTTTAACTCACTCACTCATTCACTCACCCACTCACTCACACAAGCCCTCACCTACTCACTCACAAACCCTCATTCACTCACTCGCTCACACCAGAGACGAGACTATGGATGACACATCACACGAGAGTACGGACGAGATAAGAGACGAAACAAAGGACGAGAATGAAACACCAAACTCTTAGACCAACGAGTGACAACGAATGACACGAACTAAATTACTCACGCACTCACACACTCACGTAATTTTTGTTAGTGTTGATAGGACGTAGAAATTGTTAGTGTTGGTACGACGTAGAACTGTTTAGTGTTGGTAGGACTTATAAATGTTTAGTATTGGAACGACTTAGAACTTTTTATAGTGTTTACAAGATTTAACAAGATTGCCACCCAGAGAATTAACTCTAGGAGGCAGGTGGACAAGGAAGCCCTTTGGCTTATCGAGAGTCCGACACTTGTATCTATGTGTATCTCGCCCGTCTGAGGTATGTGTCGATTTTATTTTTAAACATATTCACGCTACTAGCACCCACACAATCAGCAGGTAATCTGTGTTGGTAGGATTTATACATTTTTAGTGTTGGTAGGATTGAGATATTTTTAGTGCTGGTAGGATTTAGAAATGTTTCGTGTTGGAACGACTTAGAACTTGTTAGTGTTGGTGGGACTTAGAAATGTTTGGTGTTGGTAGAACTTAGACATTTTTAGTGTTGGTAGGACTTATAATTTTTTAGTTGCTAGGACTTAGAACGTTTTAGTGTTGGTAGGATCTAGAACTGTTTAGTGTTGTGAGGTGTCGCGTCATCTAGAAGCAGTCACACTATTAGAAAGTGGCCATCTTTCAAATGATAGTAACTTCCGGTGCGACGTCACTTCCGGTGTAGCGCCCCCTAGTGGTACTTTTTTTCAATTCCACAACGGAAAACGGATCTGTCTACGCTGGACCACCTACATTACTACTTATGTACAATCCTTATATAAATATACCATATCATCATCAATGCCAAAGCATAGATATGTTAGCTCAACATTATTTATATTACTAAAAGGACATATAATGGCTAAACAATGCATGCAGAACCAGTTATTAGACATTCTTAAATAGTCATGTAGTTCCTTAAGCGAACATTCTGCAAATTTGTTATGCATCGCCTGTTTGCAGCAGTCACAATGTATACCAACATTCTCATGAATATTTGTTTGAATACATTACATGGAAAATCCATAACTAATTAACAGGGGTTGTTTCAGCTAGCTGCCATTCCCTTAAATTTTGCTTTACATTTGTTTTTGTTTTTATACAATGTTGTGCCATCAACAGATTACCTGTCAAGGAAAGATATGGACCTTTGAAGAAAAAAAGGAAAACAAAAATATAGCATTTGTGATGTTTGAGAAAATACAATGACTTTGACCTATAATCAAGATTCTCCAGATTCGAATCCTCTCATTGCCATTTCGAACATTACGCAAAGTCGCCCATTCCATGTTGCTCCAAGTTATTAAGCTATCTGAATGAGTATCTGGCCACAGACAATGGTGGATATTTGTGTACGAATAGTTCTTGTGCAGTAACTACATCGTTGCTGAATGCTTACCAGATAAGTTGAAGTGGCGTTCGATTGAACGTGTATACCACGACGTAAAGCAGCTCTCTGACCGGATTTGGACACCGCGGTATATAATAATTTACCTGTACTATTTCTTTACTTTGAAACACACATTTTCAAAGACATGATGTTGCGCAGCAGCGGACGGTACCTTTCTCTTCTCCTTCTTCTGTGCAACTGCCACTTTACCATAGGATAGTTATTTGTGCATAGACACATGAGACGTGGCAGCCACGTCACTAGTCAAGCTCCATTGATTCCGTCCGCCGAGAGCGTCACTCAATCTCACGTTTCCCACTCGAATGCAGGTGTCTTTTTGGGTGTGTCTCTTTGGCTGTCACTGTGTGTGTATTTGCGTATGAGTGTTTAGGGGGCTTTATCAGAAAAGAGAAAGAGGCGATTCACCACAGACTTCGGCACCTGTTCTTTAGAACCATTAGGTACGGTTTTTACGTTGTAATTACTATAACAAATTAGTATTTCAAATTACTTCGGCAATTATTCTTTACTGTACAGCATTATTATTTGTTTTCTAGTAGATTGTGGGTAATGCTATCATCGTGAAATCAATATTATTTCAGGCCTAAATAATTGTATTGTTTTTTTATATAGTTTGTTACTCTAGAAGCCCTACGGAGTATCTTGTTTCTTAGTGATCACTTGAGCTATGAATCAATATTACTACTACTACTAATACTAATACTCCTAAACAAAATCATGATTAAATACATAATCATAATCACAATCACAATCACAATTCTAATCACAATCGTAACCATAATCATAACGAAAAAACTAACCCAAAAAATAATATTAATAATAAAAACCAATGTGTCACTACTATATGGAAATGCCGTGACTGACCAGCTGTTGCTAGGCGTCATTGCCGCACGTCTATTGCTGCAAAGTGTGCGTCTTTTAAGTGAAGTATAATTGCACAATCCCGTACAGATAAACTACCAAACAACATCACGCCTTTATTAGATCAATCATATTAAATGCGTGTATCAAATCATACAATTATTTCATTAACTTTAATTGAATTAAAAATATTTATTAAATTATATGTTGGTAAAATTGCAGGTTACATTAAGATATTACATTAAGACATTTGTGTAAGGAATGGTTAAGTTACCTAAGTGATATGAAAAAAATATTAGTACGAAATTTTAAAAGAACATTTAATTGATAGTTAAGTTATAATTTGTCAATTAAATTAGCCCATTTGTGTAACGTTAACTAACTAAATTACACTACTTAATAGTATTCTTAATTTATCAAATTAACTTATGTGTAGTAATAGGTTTGAAATAACCCCTATTTATTTAGCGTTAGTACATTATAAAGTTGTTAAAATATATTATAGCTATTGCGTGACATTTAAAATGATTTCAGAGTAAACACCATTCTTCACACTGATGGTTTGAGGTGTAACAGCATTGAAACCAGTAGCTCTGTTTCTAAGACAATGTTGTTGTTAGAAATCACGATAATACACTACACAAATAATTACAAGTTACACACACATGACAGGTTTATTCTGTTGGTTATACAGATATGTATGTTCAAGAAATAAGGTCTACCGTAAAGAACACGTCTGCTATCGACTCGGCCGATTATTCGGCCTGAAGCATCGACGGTACATGCACCGAGCGCAGTAGCACAGCCGTAAGACCTCCGGACTTTCGACTAAGAGAACGCCGGTTCGAATCTTGTGCGGCGGTGTCGAACCGTTTACTCTACATTGCTTCAGTTGATTCAGCTGTACGTGAGTACTTGGCTATGGACAGTGGTGGATAATTGTGTACGAATAGTCTTCGCGCATTAATTGCAGCGTGGCTGAATGCATCCCAGAGAAGTCGAGATGGTGTTCGATTGAACAGGTCTGCCAGGGAGTAAAGGGTAATGCACTTTGAGCAGTCCTGAGCACAGGAGAATGCGCTATATAAGAACTTACCTTTGCTTTTTTACCCATACCAGACATGCACCCATATCGACTCGGCCAATTATTCGGCCCAGGACACTCGACGGCACCTGCTCCCATACGATATGTGCACCCAAAATAGTTCGTTTTCATAAAGTGTACCTCAATAAGATGCTGATGACTCCTTCACCACCCTCGTCCTATAATAGACCAAGCCACCAACCCGCCTAACAGCCCGACAGCCCGACAGCCCGACAGCCCGACAGCCCGCCAACCCGCCCGACCAACCCGTTCGCGCCGCCAGGGGTCGCTACATCCTTCTGGTCACGTGACTACAAAGATGGCTACACCGCAGGGTGAGGTAACAGTTAAACTCACACATACAAACACAATGATATATCCGAAAGCCAGACACCCTCGTCCTATGCATGATTCATTTTAATTACCCCTTAGTTAAACTTAATTACCTATAATTACTCCTTGATTACCCATAAATACCCTTCATTACCCCTCACGAACACATACGGTACGCGAACTACCAGGAGGCACTACCTCCGGTCACGTAACTATAAAGATGACTTCACCAGAAGCTCAGGCTGCCTCCATCTTAGAATGTCATCACCTGCCCTCTCCTAAAACAACGATCATAAATCACTAAACAACTACTGTCATTATCTAATTACGTTACATTTAGTGTCTCGGTAAGTTGTAGCAAATGTTCTTTATCATAGTGAAACAAATGGTTCATATTGTTTAAAGTATAATATGGGTTAGTATCTCTATACATCAAATAAAGACAGAAAATTAGTATCTCAGGCGGATTTATAAGTGGTCGCATTACAAATGTATGTCTCACTCTGTTAAAAAGCACTGTTCCGACTAAGATTCACCTGTGTTTGTTATCACCTCTACTAATATATTATGCTTTAATTTAAGATATCTTCAAGTACTCCTCAAATAACCTATTTGCTGTTAAAATAAACAATGTGTTTACCCCCAAGAGTTGCCAATGTAGAGCAATAACAATCCAACCAACACTTTGTCCCATGAATTATGTACCCACTGTTACCTGATAACACTGTTCACTGTGAAAATTGATACTTCTCCGATATCAACTTTATTTTAATCACCAGTTGGCAACACATGCTTGTTTTCAGAAATGGTGGCAACATCAACAACATTTAGTGAGTGTTAACAGATATTTCTAGGATTTCATCTGGTAAGTATGATGTCGCAAAAAGAAAATGTGCCCACTGTTGCCATTATTACCCATAAAATGCAGAAGTGCGTGATGAAAATAACCAACACTTCAAATGTGGGCATAGTGTATGATAACATCTGAGATGAATCAGTGATAACTTGAACCTCAAAAACAAGCACATTTCAATAAAGCAATGTTTGTCCACCGTGTTATTCTCCTCCTGTTACCATAACAATGGGAACAGAGGGTACACAGTCCACCCTGTTATGATATTATGGGCAATAGAGGGGATACATATGATAACAGGGCAGGGGATAAACTGTGTGTGTTTAGCGTGCGTGCGTGCGTTTTTGTATGCCTGCGTGTGTATACAGTCGTGCGTTGGTGAGTGCGTGCGTGTGTATACACTCGTGCGTTGGTGAGTGCCTGCGTGTGTGCACACAACCTTGCATTTGCGGGCAGTCGATCGGGCGTGTGTCTACATTGGAGTAGGTAGTATATTGGTATGGGGTATAGTGTAAGATTTATTATGTCTAATTGTCATAATGGGCTTGTGAGCAAGATGTTGATCCGTTGATCCAAGATCCTAGACAATTAGATTGCTTCGGTATGCGTCGACGTCATCTATAAAAAAAAAAAAAAAAAATTTGTATAACGTTTTGGTAGATGGAATTGGGAAGAAGTATGCGGCCACCAAACAAGAGCGTCTGGAGCAAACATTATGCCGATTACTGACGGGGTCAATGGCGAAGAATTATCGCTTGCGCAGCTATATGCAGAAACAACTCGGATTTTCTGCCAAGCGTTGGCGAAGAAGTACAATATCCGCTACGACAGATGATGCCACCACATTCCCCAGACGACAAATTGTGACACTTGGCTTTCGTTATAGACAACGAGTACAAGAATTCTATAGCAGAGATGACAACAATAGTATTACTACTGGTAAACGAGACACAGTCACTCCGAGGAAGATTAAGCAAGAGCGTAGGGAACTCAAAATCAGTATAATAATAATAACAAGATAACTTCTATTGCGCCTAAATCCTTGGAAACCAAGCTCAGAGGGGCATCAAAACAAAAGGGTTGGTCAATCTCAAAATCCATAAGTAGTTTTTCAGTTGTCAACAGATGGGTCAGGGCGCTAGGGAGCTACGGTGGATAAGCAAGGTTGTAAAGATATGTTTTTAAATGACGACGGAATTTCGTAATATTTTCAACTGATCTAACACTACGAGGAAGCATATTCCAAAGAGTTGGTGCAGCAACAGAAAAAGCCCTAGTTCCAATGTTAGTGTTGACTCTAGGAACAAAAAGTAGGTCAGAACTAGATGATCGAAGCTGGATAGATTTTCTTACAGGAGTAAGCAATAAATGCAAATAAGATGGTTGTTTATTGGACAGTGCCTGGTATGTAATGGTACATATCTTAAATATTATACGATATCGTACAGGAAGCCAATGCAAAGACTTCAAAAGTGGCACAGAGCGAGAAAAACGAGGAGATCTTGTAACTACTCTTGCTAGACAATTTTGGACACGCTGAAGTTTTGTGATATCCTTGCTAGCGATATTATAAAGGAGGGAATTGCAATAGTCAAGTCTGCTGCTAACAAGCGCTGTTGCAATAGTCTTAGCAACAGAAAATGACATATACCGGCGAATACGGCGAAGATCACGAATATGATAAAAACAGCAGCGACATGTTTGAGATATATGTTGTCGGAAATTGAAGTTACTATCAAAGATCACTCCTAGATTCCGCACCGAGGTTGCTGGCGTTATATACCGATTCAAAATACGCGTAGGGAAAAAACCATCCAGTTTACAACGCTGCATCGGAGTACCAATAATGATCAATTCAGTTTTATTTGCATTTAATTTCAACTTGCTGTCAGTCATCCAATGGAAGATATCTTGAAGGCAATCACTAAGTTGGTTAAGGGAGCGATTTGTATCCGGGGTTGCCAACGAAATGTAGATCTGAGTATCATCAGCGTAAAGATGATGATCTAAGTTATGTCTTTCTATAACAGAGCTTAGTGGCGTGGTGTAAAGAGTAAAAAGCAAAGGCCCAAGAACAGAACCCTGGGGAACACCAAATAAAGTCGGCAGTGCAGCTGAAAAGCAGTTCCCAATCTTTATAGTTTGGTATCTATCAGTTAGATACGAAGAAAACCAGCTTAGAGCTGTGCCAGATATGCCGTACCACTTTAATAGGCGTTCAATGAGAATGCTGTGATCAATCGTGTCAAACGCGGCAGAGAGATCTAGTAAGGTAAGTGCAGTCACTTTACCATTATTAATGTTCAAGTTAATGTCATTATGAACCTTTAAGAGGGCAGTCTCTGTTGAATGAAACTGCCTATATGCTGATTGTGACACATTAGTTAAGATATTTGTGCTAATGTGAGACCTTAGACGACTTGCTACAACCTTTTCTAGTATTTTGGAAATGAAGCTGAGATTAGAAATAGGTATATAACTGTTTAGGTCTTGCTTAGGCAGAGATGATTTCTTAAGAAGTGGTGTGACATGGGCGTATTTAAAATCATCAGGAAAACAACCAGAGCAAAATTATGCATTTATAATATTTGTTATAGGTCCAATTAGTGTATCGAGACATGCTTTTAGCAGTATTGTTGGAAATGGATCAAGTGCACAAGATTTATTTGGGGAGGACATAATTATTTTCCTAACTTCATCAACTGTTGCAGGTTCAAATGATACAAGTTGAGAATTTACTTGTGGAAAGTCCACACTGACATTACTTGTATTATGACGTGGGAAAGCAGAACGAATAATACTGATTTTATTCTTGAAGTGACTAGAGAACGAATCACATAGAGACTTAATTGACACATGATCAGGTAGCGATGGAGTAGGCCGTCTGTGTATAATGTTATTGATGCAGTTCCATAACTGACGCGGATTATCAGACTTATTTATGACCATATCTGTAAAATAATCTGATTTAGCTTTAGCCATTTGTCTGTTACAGAGGTGACATTGCTTAGAATAGCGCGATCTATCTAATGGCAAGCGTGATTTGCGCCATACACGCTCTAAATAACGACGACACCTTTTAGATAGTATAATTTCGGAAGTCATCCATGGAGCCGGTGGCCTTTCTGACACCCATTTGGATTTTATAGGTGCATGTTTGTCAAGTAGTGCATTGAGTACTTGACAGTACTGTTTATATAAGTCAGATAGATTTTTTTTGGATCTGTGATAAGGTCAGATATAAGGATATCAGCCATTAAAGCTGTAATGTCAATCCTATGAATGGCTCTGTAAGACACATTGTGTTTCGCTTGTAAAGGGGCTATAGAACCATTAATATTGGCAATGACAGTATGGTGGTCTGATAACCCATCTGAAACAGTAGGTGCTTGGATATTATTACAAGTTGAACGGGTTATCAAGAGGTCAAGCCAATGGCCATGTATATGTGTCGAAAAGGTAACATGTTGTTTCAAATCAAATGATGCCAGAATATCATCAAATGTAGTTGTATTTGAAGAAGGTATATCCAAATGTAGATTAAAATCACCAAGAATGTAAAATTCTGAATGAATAACTGCCAGATTTTCCAACATATCCTGAAAGTCTTCAAAGAAATTGGCCGGATGTCCTGGAGGACGATAGATACAAACAAAGTGTGCGCAGAAAGAAGAATATGAAATTTCAGCACAGATGGACTCAAAACTAGAGTATTCAGGGTTAGAATGTAATTTAACTTTGAACTGCTGTGATATAAAAAAGCCAACACCACCTCCACGGCCGACTAAACGTGGTCGATGGTGAAAGGTGTAACCAGAAGGGGAAACGTCAGCAATGCATGCATGTGTATCATGTGGTCTGAGCCAGGTCTCAGTTACAGCTAGAATGTTTATTTTCTTTGAAATTAATAAATCACAAAGTGAGGCTGTCTTATCTCGTACAGATCGAATGTTTGTAGTGGCCACCCGAATGTTTCGTCTAACAGATGGCCCAGGATTGAGACTTACATCTCCTGCTAGTAATACAATTATTGCTAATTTCAATGTTGGCGTAGAGCGGGGGATTGGCAGTAACTTTCTATTATAACAAACATGAAGACATGGCAGACTATGCAACATTGAAATAGAATAATGAATTTTAGTGTGATTAGGAAAAAGCACATTAAAATGATTAGATCTCAATGGTTTGCATAAAACAAAATCGATATCCCTTACAGCAACAGAGCAAGACAAGCAGAAAACACCCAATAGGAATAATGGTGACATAATTATGTTAGATTATTATCATATTTAGTAGAAAATAATAGACCAAAACCATATCATTTTATATCATATAAATAATAAATAGTAAAGAATGTTAAACCCAGAGCTAAGGCTAAGCCTACGGCGTAACTGCCGTAAGTAAAAACTAAATTATATTTACAAGATCAGTAGAGTCTCAATTTTAACAATAAAGCCTACTTTATTTAATTAGAAAATGTTGAACCGGGGCCAACTCCGGTAACTAAATTGAGACTTACAGGCCTATTAAGGGAGGAAGAACTATTTATATTTATTATAATTCACTCAGTCAGCCGTAGCCTTAGTCTTAGATAGGCAGAAACTGACTGTAGTATCAATCACTCAAAAGTCTCAATGGCAATTAACTGCACCATGATTCCTTTTTTTTAAATACCGTATTTATTATAATAATATAAAATGCCAATAGTAATCTAAAAGGTCAATTAAAAAACCCACAGGCAGCATGTTTTGTAACTTTATCATTTAACAGTATAATTGGTACAAACGACAACATTTAAACAAACAAAAAACTGAACATTGCCGACCGGCGAAAGTGAGCGATAATCATAACGGCTTTAAGTTAACGCCGGTTTTATTAAGTTGAATATGACAGGACCAAAACTTGTTAAAATATGCTTATAATTTAAATATACTTAGCTTATGGTTCAATTCTTGATTCTGTAGCACTTTACAACTTACATAACATTAAAAGTAATCTATTTAAAATAATTAGTATGATATAATTGAACATTAAACGAAGGATAAATTTTGAAAGTAAACATTATGCCACGCCCCCTAGCGACCAATTAATTATACAGAACCTCCATTTGAAATTCCTTGCAGAATCCATCTTCAACCATCAGTTATTCACTGTTCTGCCGTTTGAGACCATTTTGGGTTGTTCCACCTAAAGAGCGAGATCGACAGACGTGTCTACGTAAACTCCACGAGAACACACAGTTCAATATCTCCAAGCTCAAATCACTGGATATGATTACGACAAATCACATTGATTATGTCGTTCACGTCGTATCATGCAATGTTGATTCAAAGGATTGCACGTTTGCGGAATATCAAATGTGCAATGTTGTGACCGACTTCAACACACAGAAACAGCGTTTGTGCAATGGAAGACGGTGAAAGGAGAGCGAATGATCAACGGTGTGCCAAAATTGGTCACACTGACTGCACTGTATACAAATTACGTACTCACAAATCCCCCCGTAATACGCTGAACACTGCAAATCAGACACCCGCCTATCTTTATAAAGTGCACATCAGGTCTGAGCCCCTTACCCTTTACGCAATGTGCTTGTCGACTGGTACTGGACGGTTTATGGATGTGATTTGTAAAATATACGTCAATTAGGTTGCACAAGTAACGATTTATTCACAATACCTTTCAGAAAGTCACAGTGAAAATGTCGTGAAACATAGAGAGCCTCAGGTAAAAATCAAGCATCTCGTCATGCATCCTATTAATACAAATATGGTATCTGGTGTACTAAGACGTGCGTGCTCTGATGTAATGAATGCAGCTGTGGTCACAATTCAAGCGTTCGCGCGACATTTCCTAACATAGTGACAATTGATAATTTTTTAGAAATACTATTCACAAAATAAGGGCAGCTTGACAATCATCTGTGTCATACTGTTAACCTTTGTGCAGAACTGACTCGTAGATAACAACGCATCATTTACCGTTGGTGATTTTAAAAACTGTATGTTAGTTCCATGTATACGTACCCACTGCAAGTGTTTCAGTTTCCGACCTGCAAAGGTAAGGGTAAGTTCTTCTAGCGCGGTGTCGAGTCCCGAGGACTGTTCAAAGCTCTTTACATTCCACTCCCTGGCAGGTCTGTTCAAAGGATTACCATCTCGACCCCTCTGGTAGGCATTCAGTCAGGCAGCAGTTACAGCACGAAGAGTACTCGAACACAAATATCAACCAGTGTCTGTAGCCAATTACTAATTCACGCAGCTGCGTGAACTACAGCAATGTGGAGTGAACAAACTTGTTTACGGTTCTAAAGGTAAACATTTGAATTCGAACCCACAATCTCGCGCCCCATTTTCATTCTTCTAAAAACGTTTACATCATGTACGGAATCGTGTGAGTGTCTGTGTGTAATGCTATGAGGACCGTAATGTTAGGAAAATGATGTTTAGAATGTGTACATGGCTGCGTTCAGAAGCGTAATAGTTTTAAGTCTTTCTTCGTTTGAAGTAAATCTTTGTGTCCATTTCGTTGGGTTCTCGTTCCTGTTTAAAGCAAACTACATTTCGTTAAACAGTACATGCATGATGGGTATACATTAAAAAGAACAACGTCACTGTTTCCGACGACGACTGTAGCTTCTACTTTGTCGTGTTCGGTGAACCGTTTGTTGTCTGTCCCGTGATTTTATAAACTACGCAGATTCGTGTCAATGAATATAGTAAGAATGCAATTCATTATAAAGCGTAACGATATATGACTCCATGTAATTCCTAAATACATTTAACATGATACTATAAGCTTATTGAAAAGTTTATTAGTTTCTTCTTCATTTAAGTACGACCACCCAAGCTTATTTTCAAAAGATGCTAAATAAACAATTAGAACAGAATAAATAATGCTGTGTCTCACAAATGTTGAAAATATACACAAACACGTAATAAAGCAGCAAGAGTAAAGTTACGTTTCTACAATTGTTTTTGATAATTGCTTCGATACATCGTGGTGCGTTCGAAATGAAATGTTCCTCATACACGCGTGATATATCATACACGCAGACATGTTTGACAGCTTCAATAAATACTGTGACATTAAGCTGCTCGGTTCTTGGTAGCAATGCCTTACAGTTGTACTAACGGCAACGATTGTTTGTTTTTACTGAAACATAATGAGGAATCTAGAGCGCTGACACGGCGGCAGGGATCAGGTGTCAAGCGAAAGGCAACGACGCGTGAGGATCACAATTTCATTTCGTCCACTGGTGGCAGAACCAAATGGTGTACATTTTCCTGCTTTCGCGCCGCAATAACTTAACAGCTTCCGTTGTCTCGGTTCGACTGGTGACATCTAAACACTGGGATAGGGGGAGGGGGTGTTGTTGAAAATCTTTCGCCGCCGCGTCGCGGTAATTTCAGCTTATTGTAACCTGAACGGGGGTACATATCAAAGGGTGTAGGGGGGCACGGTGATATGGGCCCATTCAAAATGGTCTATGGACACGATCTAGGGGGGCCTGTGCTCCACTCTCCCATAGACACGCCTTTGGTGGAGGTCGTACTTCAAATAACAAACACGCCGACAAGATATCCAAGCACAGCAACCTACCTATCTTCGACAATATAACAAATACATGTTGGTATATTTTGTATATTTTGTGTATTTTGTATATTTGGTGGCAGAGAAAAACACTAGTAACTTTCATCAAATCTGCTGCATAATCCACATCTTTGAAGTATCGTTCGATTTCGCGTTAGGGACACCTTTTGGCTAATTAAATGTAACGCTGCTCTCGTCTCCAGTACGGGTTACCTCCGCAGGCCGTTTATCCAGGCCGAGATAGCTTACAACGGCTTATGTTGCGAGCGACGCGAGACGGATTTTACTCGGTACATTATTGTAAATACTTAATATACCCTCAAAGCAACTATTCTAATCATTTGGTTTCACAAATTTCACTAAATATATGTTTACAGTTATGTACAAAGAATCAATGAGGAAGAATTTGTGCAGATTATATGCAGCAACAACTTTTTCCTATAATGTACATCAAACTTAGCATCTGTTACACCTAATACGAATGAGGCTAATGTCGCTATATAGTATGCGTGTTGAATAATTCTGAAGATCAGAGTTAGATATCAACATCTTTCACGCTAGAAGTAGTGTGACTCTGCTCCAAACTAACCAAAATGATGTTGGGAAGTTATTGAAGTCAGGTACTCAACTGTTTTTCTTACCGACTTGTAGTTAGTTCGGGCGTATTCTTCATCAGCGAATCATCGATACGTGTAGAATACAAGTCAGAAATGACAAAGCGAATATAAATAATTATCTTCGAGGGAGCAAATAGCATTGAGAGTAAACATAACCGCTGAACTATGTGTCCTCGTGGAAAGTTAACAGGAAACCTGTTATGAACAAAGACGGGTGTATATATTCCGGTATATGTCTTAGTGGACGATTACATATATGTACTCGTATGGTGTAGCTCCGCCACGCCTGAACCGAATCCGGCTAATGATGACACGACGTTAGACCATTCCTCAAACGTTACTGGCCTTATACAAAAATGTGTAATGAAAACGGTTTGGAAAGTTCGCATATAACCTTACCAAAAGTTCTTAAACATTATCTCCTCTTTTAAAATAAGCAAATACACGCTCTGCTATCGTTTAACTCTACAAAAGCTAAACACAAAATAACATCAGTTCAATAGAAGACATTCAACAAGAATTGATGAAATTGTAGTTTCAATACGAATACGATTAATCAAATCACTGTATTTGATTAAAAGTCATTGTTTTTGAGATAGTCGCTCTTGTAATACGTTGTTGTTTTCGTAACGAATAAGTAATTAATCGCAATTAAGCAGCATTCAACAGTCCATGTGAATATAGTTCATCTTGAACAGTTCACAAACTGAAATATGTCCAATGTAATGTATTCGGACTATAACAGTTTGTTTAACACACAAAGTCTTGGAACTTCAATGGTGTACGGACCGATCTTCCGTAGGACGTTTTCACTGGAGTGGATGGCTGATCAGGAATTTTCTAACTGGATTCAGCTGGCTGCATTGTCGACTCGATTGATGTTGCTGCTGTTGCTGCTGCTGAAACGGCGGCTGCTGTTTCAGACGAAAGACGTCCGTCTGGTTCGACAATCGTGGACGGTTGTGTTAATTTTGGATTGAGCTGAAGAAGGCAACGGTTTCTTCGATATGTACCCTGTGGTGTCTCAACCACATACGATCGGCGGGTTGTTTCTGCTTTCTTTACTATAGCAGTAGTCGATCAGTCCTTCTAACCATCCAATGTAATTCTCACTTTATCCCCCGGTTCCAAGACAAGCAAGGAAGGCACACACTCACTCACTCACTCACTCACTCACTCACTCACTCACTCACTCACTCACTCACTCACTCACTCACTCACTCACTCACTCACTCACTCACTCACTCACTCACTCACTCACTCACTCACTCACTCACTCACTCACTCACTCACTCACTCACTCACTCACTCACTCACTCACTCACTCACTCAATCACTCACTCACTCACTCACTCACTCACTCACTCACTCAATCAATCAATCAATCAATCAATCACTCACTCACTCACTCACTCTCTCACTCACTCACTCACTCACTCAATCAATATCAATCAATCAATCAATCAATCAATCAATCAATCAATCAATCAATCAATCAATCAATCAATCAATCAATCAATCAATCAATCAATCAATCAATCAATCAATCAACCAATCAAACACTCAATCAATAAATCATTCAATCAATCAATGACTGACTATCTCACTCACTTACACGCACGCAAACACACACACACACGCACACACATACATAATCACTTATTCACTCACTCACTCACTCACTCACTTAATCACATACTGGCACACACGCACGCACGCATATTCACACACTCACGCACTCACGCACTCACGCACTCACGCACTCACGCACTCACGCACTCACGCACTCACGCACTCACGCACTCACGCACTCACGCACTCACGCTCTCTCGCACTCACGCATTCACACACTCACACACTCACACACTCACACATGCACACACGCACACATGATGTGATATGGTACATTGGCTGGGCAAGCGTCGCTCCACCAACTTTATAACTTCACAAAACATTAACCTTTCTTGACCAACTGTCACACTCTAAGCAATCAGATCTTACATCGTTAGCAGTAGAGCCGACGCCAAGTAGAGCCGCCACGGCAAACACGATAAACAACTTCATAATTCTGCAAAGCACAGACACACTCAGTTACTAATCTCGTTGACTCTCTCCCGCTGTTAGAGGTGCAAACTATGTGGCAATATTCAAATATTTATTATTAATATCACATAAGCGCAACCTTGACATTTTGTTATCCTTTTTTGGTTACACGACACATCAATGAGTTCGTTAGTTCCTCGCGACACACTGACCAAAATATTACCTTACAAAAGTGTATTGTACTCATCACCCACTATGCACTGAAAGGGAGAGTGACAATTTCCATTTTTTTTACAGAATTGGTAAACTGTAACCAACTTGATGCATTTGTATAACTGTTGAGAACGTCACTTTACATAGGCACATCGTTGAAAACGAGAGCAATACGTGAGAGGTCACATGTGCGGTTATTCCTTGTTTTTTTTCAGTTAGCCCCAAACGTGCATCCCAATGCACTTAATTAATTTGAGAGTGTCGTCGCTCATGTAATATCTTAATACCAGTTGCGTCTTCTGACGCATTGACTGATGCCACACTAGATAATCGACAGTATCACGAAGCTAGCCACACTGCTGCGTGGTGGTCACATAAAGATAGGTGCATAATGCTCGAACATATCAATGTGTTCTGATACAACAGTGTCTCCAGGTTGTGAGTTGCTGATCAATTTGAACGTGTGTAGTAAGCTATGTTTTATTTCCTTTCGCCACAACTGACATACTATTTGAATCCCGTTAGCGGTGTATCACCATGACATTCCATTATTCATTCCTTTTTAAAATGTGATCAAATATGTCAGCGATGATTATCCGAATTTCCATCCAGTAATTCACATGTGACACACGTAAACAGTAACCAGTGTTGTGGCTCATTGTTTCAGCTAACCAAGTTTGGCATGACCTCGCCTCTGTGAGAGTAAGTACGGAAAGGTGAACTGTTCCTATCACATCACACAAAACAAACAATAACATGCCGCATTTGAGAGGACGCAGTTTCACGAACACGGCGATTTCCACGGTCTCGTGCATAACTAATTTCGTCTCCTCGTTCAAACTATTTTTTCATGAGATTTTAATTTTTAAACGTGGGTTAAGGTTCACATATTTGGCATAAATCCGTTGACGTCTACGTTCATCCTGTATATTTAATGTTGTTGCTGTCTCCCCATACGTCAACATAGTAATGTCGTCTGAAAGTGCAACCGACTCAAAATCGTAGTCCGCATAGTTTCTGTCCTCTGTGGTAGAATAAGTGTTTGTTCAATTGTTTACAATTCCACTTGGATTGGTTATTAACCTAGCAACATTATGACTGGTTTTCTGTGCACCTTATGAGAAAATTGTTCGCAATTTTTTTGATGCGATAACTTTGCTTCACCGTCTGCTCCTACAACTGCTTGTAGCTTGTAGTAGCAGATAACCTTAACGACTCAACGAGACATAATGGGTATCTAAGTGAGTCATCGTTTCGTTTGATAGTTTCTATAAATAAATGTTTTAACCTTTTCAGTACTGAAAACTTAAAAACATATCGAAGTACACGAGGAACTTTATGCGGGCACACAGGGGTGGCGCAGCGCAGAGTAGCACGTGTATTCACATAATTGTTTGTTTAATTGAATTGAATTGATTCAACATAGACATATATACAAGATGCATTCATACGTAACATATCACAATTGAACAAAACTTACCATTAGGAAAAACTTCTTTTTGTAGCGAATTGTTGAATTTTACAAAGGTTTTAGAATATTTTGAATTTTCAGCTTAATAAGGCACATGTCACTATCATCACTATCTTTTCAGTTTTAGCTTTTAGCATTATTTACTAGTGATAATATATCATCATTATTAAGAGAGTTATGAAATAAAATAACTGTTGAAGTTATTGTTGCATTTAGGTATGTTCTTAGCTAGTGCAGAACCTACATTTGAAAAACAATTGTTGAAGCCAATTGCGATATTCTTTCTGCCACTGATTTTATGTGCTTTATCTTTCAACTGTGTAGGGTGCTCAGATCATTTTTTCCTTTTAGTAATTAGAGTATTTAAAATTCTCCAAGTTTCTTTCATGTTTAATTTTAAAAGATCGGAGTAATATTTTGTTATATTTTAAAGTGGCTGTCAGTTTATTTTTATAGTTCTTGTATTTTTCCTGTTTGCCTTTGTTCTGTTTTTGTTTAAATTGTTTATGTAATAGGTTTTTTAATGCAATTTTTAAAGAATATATCGTCCATGGTTTATCTTCTCTCTTTTGTGTGTGTGTTTTATATGTATGGTTACTGACTGGACAATTTATGTTATACAACTTTTCTAAATTTCACTAGGTCTTTTATGAAAGCTCTAATTTTCTCGTCATCAACTACTCTCTTCTTTCCGTGTGTTTCATTTCTTGTTTCTTGGTGTATGTATTCATACATCATATGTAGTGGGTCTAGTTAGCAGTGGGTATAACCCAACACTCTATAATTGATCTACAAAATTATTTGTATCAGTAGGGTTTTCATACTGTAGTAAATCAACATTAAAGTCACCATATAAATTATTATACTGTTTTAGTTTGACATTTACTAAAAATTAAGTTTTTATGTTCATTCAACACTGTCAGATGTGTGTTACGCGCTCCATATATGCAACATATAATTATATTTTACCATTTAAAACGTGACCTCTGCATTTTAATTTCAACACCATTTTCAATACATTTTTATGCAAATGGGATACATTTATGTAGTACCTAGCCGGGTTACCCGTCGTTGCTCCCCAAGCCCATCCCGAATGTTTCCTTTCTACCCGCATTAATAAACGGTAACTGACCTATTTGTTAGGACAACCTTCTGCCAGAAATCTCAATCGCTCACCCGTCTAACGTAACCAGCTACAGCGGATGCTGGGTTGACATTCAGCCCGATACATGCAATACTAATTGAGATGTGGGTGCACATACAAACAGGGAACAGACTGTATTATAATATAGATATGTCGTATTCGTACTTATCCAATATAGCTACTGACACTCACTTTTTATGATACTCTAACTTGACGGGTGATCATTTCATTCGAGAAAATATAAGGGCTTTGTGAAAGGCTAGAATTGTAACGTTTTGTTTAGAACATTGGCTTCTAATCAAAATTGATCGGGTTCCAATCCTCCATTTGCCGTTTCGAACATTACGCAAAGTCGTCCACTCCATATTGCTCCAGTTTATTCAGCTATGTGAATGAATACCTGGCCACAGACAGTGGTGGATATTTGTGAACGAATAGTTCTAGCGCAGTGTCTACGTCGTTGCTGAATGCTTCCCAGATAAGTTGAGGTGGTGTTCGATTGAACATGTCACAAGGAGTAAAGCGTGAAGCTCTCTGATCGTATTGGACACCGCGGTATATACAAATTTACCTGTACTGTTTCTTTACTTTGAAACAAACATTTTCAATGACATTGATATGACAATATAGCCGTGTTACCTTTGCCAATGTTGCGCAGCAGCGGATGTTTCCTTTCTCTTCTCCGTCTCCTGTGCAACTGCCACCAAGTTTAGTTATTTGTGAATAGGCACATGCAACTGACAGCCACGTCATTAGTCACACTCATTTGATTCCGGTCGCCGAAAGCATCACCCACTCCCAGGTCCCCCCCTCACCCCCCCCCCCCCCCCACCCCCAATGGAGGTGTCTTGTTGGGTGTGTCTCTTTGACTGTCACTGTGTGTGTATTTGCTTGAGTGTTTAGGGGGGCGGTGTCAGAGAATAGAAAGAGGCGAGTCACCGCAGACCTCGGCACCTGTTGTTGAGAACAAATAGATAAGGATTTAACGTTCTAATTACTATAACATATTAGTATTTAAAATTATCTCGACAAATATACTTTACAGTACATCATTATTAATAATTTCTAGTAGATTGTGAGTAATGTGATCATCGTGAAATATTATTTTATTCTTCGAAACTAGGCCTAAATAATTGTATTATATTTGTATAGCATGTTCCTCAAGAATCCCTACGGAGTTTCTTGTTTCTTAGCGATCGCTTCTGCAACGAATATATCTTAATCATAATCATAGTCATAATCATAGTTATAGTCATAGTTATAGTCATAGTCATAGTTATAGTCATAATCATAATCATAATCATAATCACAATCACAACTACAATAATAATCATAACCATAATCATAATGAAAACAACTAATTGCGTGATCTCAGCTTGATGAACTCATTCCAAAATTAATATTAATAAACAAGAACTGTGTATCATTACTATATGGAAATGACTAAACTGACGAGCTGTCGCTAGGCGTTATTACCGCACATGTCAATTGCTGCAAAATGTGCATCTTGGTGGATTAGCCCCTGAATATAACTTACTTACTTAATCCTCTTCGTGTAGTTTAGTAGTATATGGCTTGGTATAAAAGGGGTCGTTGGTGCGGCGCGGAGGGAGAAGAAGGTCAAAAGTCAAGGTCAAGATCAAGGTCAAAGGCAACATCAAATATACCGATCAAGGTCAAAGGTCAAGGTCACATAACTAGAGCAATGTCAAATGGCGCCCCTGGTGTATAGATCACGAACTAATACCGCCCTTAGTGGATACTGCTTAAATGCGTGTCTCCCAGTGTTGTAAAGTGGCGCCCAAATGAATTTCAAAATAGCACCCCCGACATATAACTGTTTAACTAAATGTGAGTACTGCATCTCGTTTTGGTGAGTGGCGCCCCCTAACGGATCGGTCACGAACTACAAAATAACACCCCCTGACGAATAACGGGCGAATTAAATATGAGTACTGCTTAAATTCGTGTTTCTTATTTCTTTTTACTCTTTTTACTGTAAACGTAGGTCGAAGATGTCAATATATATGTAACTGCCCATGCGCAATGGTGTCTTTTGTGATGTCGCATAGGTGTTGAGCTATTTTTCAGGTACAGCGCTCCTGGTGTGTACCTTTAGAACTATAACATACATAAAATTGGTCGAATTGTGACATTAAATATGTCAATGACATCTTTAAATGGGTCATTGCGCATGTGCAGTGGTCTGTTTTCTGATGTCCCATAGGTGGTTGACCATTTATCAGGCATAGCGCCCCCCCAAGCTATATATTTACAACTATAAAATAGGTCCAATCCTTACTAATATGTGGAGAACTAGAAAAATAGGTAATTTATGTCCACGACCTTCCCATCACGCTGTTTGTAAATTTGTGCCTACCTGTGTCTCTTATTACCAGCATACGCCGATTGTTTCCTGTATTAAGAAAGAGGTTTTTTAATTTTTGCGTATCTATGTCTGTTATTAATAGCACAGTGATTCCTGAAAACGCAACATTCTTTGGGACATCTTTATCAACAAAATCAAGGTTTCCCTATCTTTTAAAATTTACAAATTATATAGTTTTTACATTTCATTTGCTCTTACCTGATTTACCTCAAACTTAAACAAACGAGTTACATGTAACACACTTCATTTATATAAACAGGTCAACTCAGGAATTTCACCTAGATACACAGGTCAATTCAGGAAATTCACCTAGATACACAGGTTAATTCAGGACATTCACCTAGATACACAGGTCAATTCAGGACATTCACCTAGATACACAGGTCAATTCAGGACATTCACCTAGATACACAGGTCAATTCAGGACATTCACCTAGATACACATGTCAATTCAGACAAGTTATATATATATATATATATATATATATCATTCTTTTTAAAAATAGAAATCGTATGTTGTAATCATGCATGTTGCATATTGTAATATATTTTTGATTGTAATTATATAAATTGTAATTTGGGCAAGTGTTATAAGTGACATACTTCTTCTTGCCCTTTTCGACTTCAAAACTGTGATTTACAATTGTATATTTGGCATTGTTGTGTATTGTATACTGTGCATGTATTATGTTGTTGTATTGTATACTGTGCATGTATTATGTTGTTGTATTGTATACTGTGCATGTATTATGTTGTTGTACTGTACACTGTGCATGTATTATGTTGTTGTATTGTATACTGTGCATGTATTATGTTGTTGTATTGTATACTGTGCATGTATTATGTTGTTGTATTGTATACTGTGCATGTATTATGTTGTTGTATTGTATACTGTGCATGTATTATGTTGTTGTATTGTATACTGTGCATGTATTATGTTGTTGTATTGTATACTGTGCATGTATTATGTTGTTGTATTGTATACTGTGCATGTATTATGTTGTTGTATTGTATACTGTGCATGTAGTATGTTGTTGTACTGTACACTGTGCATGTATTATGTTGTTGTATTGTATACTGTGCATGTATTATGTTGTTGTATTGTATACTGTGCATGTATTATGTTGTTGTATTGTATACTGTGCATGTATTATGTTGTTGTACTGTACACTGTGCATGTATTATGTTGTTGTATTGTATACTGTGCATGTATTATGTTGTTGTATTGTATACTGTGCATGTATTATGTTGTTGTATTGTATACTGTGCATGTATTATGTTGTTGTATTGTATACTGTGCATGTATTATGTTGTTGTACTGTACACTGTGCATGTATTATGCTGTTGTATTGTATACTGTGCATGTATTCTGTTGTTGTATTGTATACTGTGCATGTATTATGTTGTTGTATTGTATACTGTGCATGTATTATGCTTTTATATTGTATGCTGTACATGTATTCTGTTGTTGTATTGTATACTGTGCATGTATTATGTTGTTGTACTGTACACTGTGCATGTATTATGCTGTTGTATTGTATACTGTGCATGTATTATGTTGTTGTATTGTATACTGTGCATGTATTATGTTGTTGTGTTGTACACTGTGCATGTATTATGTTGTTGTATTGTATACTCTGCATGTATTATGTTGTTGTATTGTATACTCTGCATGTATTATGTTGTTGTATTGTATACTCTGCATGTATTATGTTGTTGTATTGTATACTCTGCATGTATTATGTTGTTGTATTGTATACTCTGCATGTATTCTGTTGTTTGTTGTATTGTATACTGTGCATGTATTATGTTGTTTTTGAATAAAACTTGCATTATTTCAAATTCGTGCCTCTAGTTTTTGTCAAGTATAAAACTGCACAATGCTATAAAGGAGATAAGTGAAGGGGAATGTGTTATAATGGGTGATTTTTATAACGGACATATTCAATGGAATTCACTAGAGAGTGCTGGAGGTGATGACCAACAGTTTCTACTTCTTATACAGGACTGTTTCCTTATCCAACATGTTTTGTAACCAACCAGAGGTGGGAATGTTTTGGATTTAATGTTCTCTTCTCAAAACGAATTAGTTGATCATGTTCAAAACCTTTGGGATCTATTGATCATAACCAGGTCCATTGTAGTATGAAAGAACAGTCAGGGAATAATGGTCAATAGCGAGGGAGGAGAAACTATAAGAAAGACAAATATAAACAGATGAGAATATATTTAGCACACATATATTGGACTAACTTAATTAAGGACAAGACAGCAATAGAATGTTGGACCATTTTGGAAAATGATGTTGAGGACATTATTGAAAGATTTCCCTAAAAACAAGGGAAACGGTCTAGGAAGAAACAGCTATCAAAAGAAGCTATACGAATTGCTTACAAACAAATTATGTGGATCATTTATAGAAACACTGGAAATATGGAAGACTATGACAACTACAAAGAGACCCTTAACCTAGCTACAATCGAAATTAGAAAATCCACACGAACTTTTGATAAGAAATTGGCGATTGATACACAAAATGATAGCAAGAGTTTCTACGCCTATGTATGAAGTAAACTGAAGGTTCGAGATAAGGTGGAACCACTAGAAAACAGCGCAGGAAACGTAATGTCTGGCGGGTTTCAAATGGCAGAGGCTCACCGTTTACCAAAGAAGATATAAGTTAACAGCCATTACCAGTTACTTAATTTGAGGGGGATGAATCAAATCAATTAGAGCAGTTGTTTGTTACTCCTGAAAAGAAATCAAAGAAAATTAAGAAGATGAAAGAAAACAAATCACCTGGAGTTGACGGCATACCACCAAAACTGCTTAAAGAAATTGTAGATCAAATCAGTACACCACATGCTATATTCTATAACATGTCCCTTAAAGTAGGAATCGTTCCACTAGAATCGATATAAGTAAACATTACACCATTATTTAAAAAGGGATCGAGGAGCAAGACAGAATTAAACATCAGTTTTATGCAAATTGTTAGAAACGCTTATTAGTGACTTCATGGTGGAATTCCTTGTAAATCTCAAATTAATAAATTAATGTCAACATAGGTTCCAAAAAACTAGGTCTTGTCTAAAAATATCATGTCTCTTTAGAAGTAATTACAAAATGGGTAGATGATGGGTCACCAGTGGAAGTTGTCTACTTAGATGTTAAGAAAGCATTATATAAAGTGCCACATCAAAGATTGTTACTCAAGCTAAAATCCCATAGTATAGGGGATGGTGTGATCGGTTGGATACAAACATGGTAGACAAACAGAAGACAGAAAGTAATAGTGGAGGGGGATATTTCAAACTGGAAACCAGTTTTGAGTGGAATTCCACAGGGATCGGTGTTAGGACCTATATTATTCCTGATGTATATAAATGATTTAGATGATGATGTACCAAGCAAAATACTGAAATTCGCAGTGTCCAGAACAGTTAAAAAGTTGCAGATGAACATACTTTACAGGGTGATCTAGCCAAATTGGTCAAACGGTCCTACAAATAGCAAATGTTATACAATTATGGGAAGTGTAGATGCATCGACATAGGACAAGGAAATGTGAACAAAGCATACGTAACGGGGGATACTGTATTAGGTAAAACAGTAAAAGAAACGGACTTAGGAGTAACAGTTAGTGCTGACATGAAAGTTTCGGAGCAATGTGGAATTGCTGCTTCAAAGGGTAATTAAATACTAGGGCTAATTTGGAGAAATATCACATATAAGCTAATTGTATTACTGTACAAAGCAATAGTTAGGCCACATTTGGAATATTGTATACAAGCATGGAGGCCATATCATAAGAAGGACATATATAAGCTAGAAAGAGAGCAACGAAGCGAATCTAGGCTGATTCCTAAACTAAAAGATCTTGATTATGAAAGGCGCCTATTAGAATGTGGGTTGACAACACTAGAAACGGGGAGACTAAGAGGAAACCAATTATAAGTTCTTAAGTTGTTAAATGTTTATGAGGATATTAATAAAAAATATGTCTTCAAACTGAAAGAAGATGCAGTATTAGTCAAGGAATAGTGTAGGTTGGATATGAGAAAGCGCTCATTCTCTAAATGACTGGAACAAATGATCTGATGATTGTGTTAATGCTAACAGTGGGAATATGTTCAAAAATAATTGACAGCTATCTGGCGAGGGCGGGTTATACGTAGGTGGAGAACTGTTGGACTATCGATAAGCCAAAGGCTTCCTTGTCGGTATGTCGTCTGGAGCTTATAACTCTGATCTGGACGGTAATCTTTTTAAATCTTGCTACATCTTGTTAAATAAATTAGAGCCGCCGAATGAACATGATAAACAAATAGGTCATTCTGTAAAACACAGATACCTTCATTTACCTATATCATTGACTCGCTCACTCCCCACCTCCCGCTGTCCGGGATGCACACTCTGTGGCAATATTCAAATAATTATTAAAATCGCATGTGGGCAGTGTAAGCACAGCCTATGGCAGTCATGTTTTGATTCCACGGTACGTCTACGACTTTGTTTGTTCATCGCGGCACACTGAACAAAATATTACCTTACAAACTTGTATCCCCGTGAAATCCTGTGTCCATCAAGGGTGTGTCATGTCTTCATTTCTTATCATCCTAGTCATCGATTGGGCAATAAAAACATGATCAACCAACAATGGACTGCCATCAGATGGAACCTATGCTCTTCACTCGAAGATTTAATCTAAACAGATCTTCTACAGGAATTTCTCCTGCAGTGTCGGAAACTCAATAACAAAATTCACTGTGAACTCCGGTGTCCGCCAAGGGTGTGCCATGTCTTCATTTCTTTTCACCCTAGCCATCGATTGGACTACAAAAATCATGACCAACCAACAGCGGACTGGAATCAAATGGAACCTGTGCTCTTCACTCGAAGATTTAATCTAAACAGATCTTCTACAGGAATTTCTCCTGCAGTGTCGGAAACTCAACAACAAAATTCACTGTGAACTCCGGTGTCCGCCAAGGGTGTGCCATGTCTTCATTTCGTTTCACCCTAGCCATCGATTGGACTACAAAAATCATGACCAACCAACAGCGGACTGGAATCAAATGGAACCTGTGCTCTTCACTCGAAGATCTAATCTATGCAGATGATCTCGCCCTACCTTCTCACACTGGAGATCAAGTACAAAAGACAATAAGTAGCCTAGAACAACAAGTCAGTTCCGTTGGCCTTTCAATTAATGCACAAAAGACAAAACTATTGACAAACAGCAACCTGATACAACAGCCTATCATGACTACCACTCTTGCACTGAAGTGCACCTACTTGGGCTGCACCATCAGTCTCCAAGGAGGTGCAGAAGAAGACATCAAAACACCTTTGGAAAAAGCCACGTCAGCATTTGCAAATCTCCAATGGCTTTCGAGATCCTCGGGATACGCCCCCAAACAAAACTCAGAAACAACAAGAGCAGTGTCCTCTTTGTGCTCCTGTACGGCTCGGAGTGCTGGCGCATGAAACAGCAACACACCACTTTCCAGCTTTCACAACACCTGCCTAAGGAAGATAATGAAAGTATACTGGCCCGAGTCCATTTTCAACACAAGACTCCACCAATCAACAAATCGACAACATATCTGCCTCACTCTCAAAAAGTGGAGGCGTACGTGGCTAGGCCATGTGTAATAATGAGCAACGGCATTCCGGCAAAAAACAGCACTGACCGGGACGCCAGAAGGAAATAGAAAAAGAGAAAGACCAAAAACAACTTGGCGACGAACAGAGGGGTCTGGCGAGATTTTCTGCGAGCCTTATGTGCCACACGGCACGAAGAGGATAATTAACTAAGTAAAGGTATATTCTACTCATCACCCATTACCCTTTGTAAGGAAGAGATACAATTTCGTTATTACAGAATTACTTAATTGTAAACAACTTGATGTATTTGTATCACTGTTGAGAATGCCACTTTATAAAGCCATATTGTTTAAAACGAAAGCAACACGTGGGAGATCATATGTGTGGTTATTCGTTTTTTAATTCCCCCCAAAGGTGCACCCCGATGCGCTTAATTAATACATCTGAGAGTGCTGCGGCTCATGTGATATCTTAATATCAGTTGTGCATTCAGACTCATTGACTGATATCACAGTAGACAAGCGAAAGAATCACGAAACTAGAAGCTAGTCATATTGTTGCGTGATGGTCTCACAAATGTTACGGCATCAGGCTGTGTTCTGCTACTACATTCAACGATGTCTCCAGGTTGTGTGTTGCTGGACAATTTGAACGTGTGCAGTGAGCTATATTTTATTTCCACAGCTTACTTTTTATTTGACTGCCGTTAGCAGGTTCTCACCACAATACTGCATTCTTCAATTCTATTGCTAAATGTGTTCAAAAGGTGCAGCCATGTATTGCTGAATTTCAGTCCAATAAATCACATTTGACATGCGTACATAAAGGAACGTTTTGTAGCTCGTCGTTCAGATATTTCCGACCGCGCCTCCGTCTGAAGAAATACGGAAAGATTATTTTATTTTGTGTTACACCGAACGTGTAACACAAAATAAAACTATAGATTGCGACATTTGAGAGGACTTCACTTCACGAACAAGATGATTGTTTTATGGCCTCGTGCATAAGTAATGTGTGTTCAGGTTACTTGTACTTGTCAGTAGATTTTAATGACGAAAGAAAAGAGTATACACTAAAAACGTTGGTTTTAGTTTTACATATTTGACCCAAAAAAACATGGGCGTTAATGTTCATCCTGTTTTTAAAATATTGTTTATGCCTACCGATATGTCATCGTAATAATGTCGTCTGGAAGCGAATTCCCTATGTTTTCTCGCCCTTTGTCCGTATGTTTACTTTCCACTCAGGTAAAATAAGTCTTTCTGCAATGGCGTGCAGTTTAGTTTCCTTTGGATATTAACCTAGCAGCATTGTAACTGGCATTTTATATCCTGTCAGAAATTGGATCGGAGATTTTTATGAGCAAACTTCGCTTTAACGTCTTCTCCTGCAATCGGAGGTGGCAAGGTGGGTATCGAGGTTAAATATTGCAAATTATAGTTCCTGTGTTTCTACCAGTAAATGTATGTTACGTTTCCACTTCTCAAGAACTACAAAAGTACTGCGTTACACTCGATCGAGATATTCCGAATTCAAATCCTATTGTTGCCTTTTTGAACCAGGTGCGAACAGCTTTCTCGCAGATGGAGATGGCGTTCAACTGAACAGGTCTACCAAGTAGTACAGTGCAAAGCTCTCTGACTGGACTGGACACCGCGCTATATAAGAATTTACCTTTACTGTTTGTTTACTTTGAAACACATATTTTCAAATCCATTAATATGACATAGCCGAGTTACCTTTATAAATATTGCGCAGCAACGGACGTTACCTTTCTCGTCTCCTTCTCGTGTTCAAATACCACAGGTTAGTTACTGATGCAGAGACTTGTGAAATGTGACAGCCACGTCACCTAGTCACGCTCCATTGACTTCGTTCATCGAGGGCTTCTCCAGTTTCTTAAGTTTCCCATTCATATACACGTATTGGAATTTGTGAAGATGAAAGACGTGTCACATGCCAGGAACAAACAGATTATTTCTTAATTCATCAATTCTAAAAAAAATGGTTTACACTGTATTTACGTTACTGTGTTACTGTGTGAGGCGATGTGTTGATATTCGAACCGGTAACTGTTCGGATTTCTCGAGATATTTGCGAGTTCTTGCGCGATTTCTAACGTAAAAAAGACAAATGGAAAACAGCATGCCCCGCTATCCGCCAGATGGAATACATCTCAGTATTATTATGTTTTACCGGCATCCTGCTGTGGGAAACCACCTGTCTCCTGTGCGTGTGTGCGTGTGTGCGTGTGTGCGTGTGTGCGTGTGTGCGTGTGTGCGTGTGTGCGTGTGTGCGTGTGTGCGTGTGTGCGTGTGCGCGTGTGCGCGTGTGCGCGTGTGCGCGTGTGCGCGTGTGCGCGTGTGCGCGTGTGCGCGTGTGCGCATGTTCGCGTGCGCATTTGCGCGTGTGTGTTCTTAAGGTATAGAAATATTTGGTTTTGTTGGTCTATATTTTCTGTAATGGCGAATAGGAATATCAACGAAAGTCACATGCAAAATATTTGAATAAACTCAAGTTGGTGTCGACACATCTTTATTCTGACACCAAAATTGCTGCTTTGGGTGGTGTATTTCAAAAGATATATAGTGTCGATAGCCGCCATCTCTAAAAATGGCGGATGTAAATTTTGGACAAAGTCACCAATACCATATTTGAAATCAGTAGTCCCGAAACCTATATTTTGATCCCACGATAACGGTTGTTTGTGACGCAGTTCTCAAGATGTGAGGATTATTAATTTTGGTGGCCATTTAATATTCTGAATGGTATTCTGAATGGTATACCATAAAACGGTGTAATAAATTATACTGGCAAATACCATTGAAGACCATTCAGAATCCCATTCAATTATATTTTGGCTGGTATTCTGAATGGTCCTCAGTGATATACCATTCAATGATATACCATTGAGGACTATTCAATACCACTGGATTAAATACCATTCAAGTACCATTAGCCATAATACCCCCTAATATAATTGAAGACCATTCAGAATACCATTGACCAGTACATAATTAATTAAGTTAATTCCAAGGAATATTCAAAATACCATTGAAGACCATTCAAATACCATTGGCCATAATACACCCTAATACCATTCAATGATATTTTAGTGGTATTTTTCTTAAGGGGATCGAGGACAGAGTCTTCTTTCCTGAATCTGTCCGTCGTGCTTCGCTCACACATAAAAGTTCAACGTTGTAATTGTCCATTTCACGCACTACTTGCTGAAGCTTTCCTACTTGATACAATATTCCGGAATACAACTGCACGGTACAAAGAAAAATGGCGAAGGCAATAGAACCGACTGATAACCATCAGTTGTATACTACTATCAACGTGCTAAGTACACCTGTTATTCCTGTTTTATTTACATATGTAAGGAACTTTCTAGGCTAGGGTGTAGCGTTTGACTGAAACATTATTAGTGTTATTACTTTAACTGATATAGACCGATAAAACAAATAAAAAAATTAATCAAACTAATGATACATAACCTGACGTATCCTCGATATCAGTCTCCGCAAAGGGGCAATATGAGGCTCGTACGATTTGTGGACATTAGCGATTTTCACTGTAAAAATGGTCTTCTGGATAATGATAACCAGTGAAATTCACTATCGTGCTAAATCTGCAAATACACGGTTTTTTCATTTTACGCGAAGCATTCGAAACAACTTTAAACTCTGGAAATATTGACCCTATAATCACATTAAACAATCAAGTGGAATTGACCAGACTTGGTATGACACTACTATATACAAAACTGGAAAATAAATTAATGAAATATATAAAGATATGTATAACGAACTTTAAATATTAGCTGACTGGTTTCGTGCCAATAAACTATCTTTAAACATTTCTAAGACAAAATGCATGTTATTTTCTAGATCTCGTCCTGCTCAGAACGAAGAATTATTAATAGCGGCATCTAATAACATAATTCAGCCAACATAATGTATAACATTTCTAGGCCTTCATATAGATGACAGACTTGATTGGCAAGAACATATAAATGCATGCAAAAACAAGCTAACTAGTGCTTTATATATTTAATTAATAACGTTAACCGCTACCTTCCAGTGGCTGCACTTAAAACAATTTATTACACTTTAGTTTACCCCTACTTGACATACGGAATCATTTTGTGGTGATCCACATACAAAACACATATCGAAAAAGTATTCATTATGCAAACAAATATAATTCGTTCCTTTCTTAAAACAAACTATTGGGAACAATCACCTCCCCTCTTTCAATGTTTAAATTTAATAAAATTGCATGATATTTATGAAATTTAAGAACATTTATGTATGACTATGTCTGTCACATTCATTATCGGATATTTTTTATATTTACTTATGACATTCACTTTTACAAAGCAATACAAACCTGTAATATACGTCCTATTATCGCACAAAGACGTTATTAAACTATATAAGGTTTGGGTGGAGATGTATTGTGGTAATTTTGCGGTTTAAATTATAAGTTTTTTTTTCAGATGAATGGTAGCAATTTAATATATACAAAAATTAGTGTTATGACGAAATGGTTGGACATACTCTGTCAGCGAGGGACGTAGGCATTGTTGTAAGATCAGCGAATGTGTCCTAAATCCGCCCTCCTTCAATGAACCCCTGGTATCATACCAGTAGACTGCAATAACACGTCTTAAAGAATTTCTAAATACATCCAGAATTGCAACAGATGTCTACGCCTAGCTCGTTAGTATTCACAATAATTAGTAAGCTTCTTTCACTGGTACCGTTCCAGACAGGAGAAATTTGACAGCTGACAACCTTTGTTTGACAACATTACATTAATAACATTTGCATCAATGACGTTATAACATTATGTAATAACATTGAGGCCATTTTGTAATAATTTCAGGTGTGCACATTTTGTAAGAACAATGACTGACCATCAACTATTGTCAAAAAAGTCATTGGCTACAACACGTACATCCTACATACGCGCACACACGCACGCACGCACGCTCACACACATAGTATGATGGCGATGACGAAGATGAAGACGAATAATATGATAACGGAGAAAAAATAATAACATGAAGAATAAAATATAGATTATGATTAAGACGACGACGATGACTATGATGAAGATTACGATGATTATGGTAAAGAGGATTGTTATAGTGAAAATGAAGACGTTGATTAAGATGAACATAAAGAAGATAACGAACAAGATTTGATGATGAAGAAAATAACGGTGATGCATATGGATATGAAGATTATGAAGAAGATTAAGATGACGACGAAGACGGTGATGATGACCATGATGACGAAGACGGTGATGATGACGATGATGACGAAGACGGTGATGTTGACGATGATGACGATGACGACGAAGACGGTGATGTTGACGATGATGACGATGATGACGAAGACGGTGATGATGACGATGATGACGATGAATGTGCAGATTTTGCTGTAGGTGATGCTAAATAAAGTTAAAATGTTGGTGCAGATTATTACAAATATGTAGGCAATATGATGAGGAATGAGGTGATGGCGATGCACATCATGATGAAGACGAAGACGATAATGGTGATGATTAAGATTGTTATTATTGTGTTTAGAATGACGACGAAGATTAAGACGCCGATGATGATTATGATAACGAAGATGGCGATGATGAAGACCAACATGTTGAGAATGTAGGTGATATTGAAGAAGAAAATAATGAAGATGATGATGATGATGATAATAACAATAATAATAATGATGATAATAACAATAATGATAACAATAATATCAATAATAATAATAACATTAACTTTAATAACAATAACATTAATAAACATATTTTTCAGCGACGTTCAATATTTCAAAAACCTCCATTTGTAACCCCCTCCGAGGCACACCGACCATATCCCCTCAACCTCTCCAAAAACATATATTTCCATAAAAATGCACCCCTTCCCTAAATATTGGGGGTTTATCCTAGATCTAGCCCTTCCACCAAAAACAATGACACCACAAAAATGCACAGCCTTTCTATAAATATTGGGGGCTTGAGCCCCCCAAGCCCTCCAGTTCCAACGCCTACGCTGACGAATATAGCATCGTAGCTCCAGCTGCCAAGGCATAACAATAGCATACCGTACGATTCCTGAACATTTAGCATGACAACACTATAGTAATATCGCTTAGCTATCCAACATGTTTCCCAATGGAACTTATCATTCAACTTCCCTCCAAAATGATTAGTACAGCTGAAGCACACGACTAGGGCGTACCCCCACAGCCATGCGCTTGTAGACCAAACGGACGGCGTATGAAGAGTGTCAATTAATTAATTTGTACAAAACTATCCTCCCATATGCGCTTGCTCAACCAAACATAACACGCACACCTATCCATTCAACATTTATAACATTTCCACATTTTTTTCATGCACTGCATACACACATGCGCGCACGCACGCACGCACGCACGCACGCAAACACGCACACACACACGCACACACGTACGCACGCAAGCACGTACGCACACTCAATATGAGGATGATTACGAAGGTGAAGAATAATACGATGTTGTTATTATTTTTGTTATTATTAAAGTTAATGTTAATAATAATAATTATTATTATTAGTGTTGTTGTTGTTATTAAAGTTAAAGATAATAACACCATAAGCAAAAAGCATTTATCTGATGAGGACTCGACGCACTTTTGTCTTAGCTTTCAATCGGGCGAGGGTAAGCAGATTCCCATCAGTTGTAGTGTGTGAGTAGACACCCTCTGTGGATGTACTAAAGGCATATGAAGACGAATAAGCCAAAGAGTGTTGGTGCCAGAACGCATCCTTGTTTTACTCAGCTGCGGTTCTCAAAGGGTTCGGATGTAGCCCCACCATAGTTGACGGTGTCCCTTCATGTTGTCACGGAAGGAGGAGATCACACTGAGGAGTTTGGGTGGACAACCAATTGTCTCCAGCAACGAGGTCAAATGCCTTTGTGAGGCCGATAAAGCCAATATAGAACGGTTTCCTTTGTTGTTCGACCTTTTCTTGCAGCTGTTGGAATATATAATTACGTTTACACTTAATTGTGGCTTTGGCAGGCCAACCTGCTAGTTAAGCAATTTTGACCGAAATTAGCAGATGCAAGAAACAACAAAATAGCAAATTGTCACGGAATTGGACATTGCAGAACGTTCGCACGTGTTTTCGTACTATAAAAGGGTCACCTGTTATACCATATAATTATGTTATCTACTTATTAATAAATTATGTATATGGAAATATACTTCCCGCGAAAATTGTGATGAACGATATCAAAATTGTATGTAGTATTGGTATTTTATTAAATTCAATAAAAACATAACTCCTGAATAACACCGTCTTTTATTCGACCATGTAAGTTTTGATCGAATTTCGACGTAAACGCCGATTAATAACGTCATCGCTTTCCCTCGCGTACTGCTGCAAGACGCATAGACAGAATCCGTATTGGCCGAGTTCAAACCGTATTGTGACGAGGTCATCAGTATTGGCCGTGTTCATCAAGGACGTTAACTTATGGTGTTTACGTAATAATTTCATTGTAAACGCCATCGCTCGTCGGCGCATACACGCCAGTGTTTCAGCACAAGGCAAACAATTTATGGTCACGTCATTGCCAGTTAAACTGTCGAAAACCGGTCAGAGAATGAATACACGTGATAGCGTAATCAAAGTTACCAAGTAATAACACATTTATGAGTTGATCGTATCCGTATTGTAGCCATTCAGCCAACATGTCTTTTTAGACTTAACAAATCGAGGAGGCCCTATGAATTGTAATTTGTGAATATTTGTATTTTCAATGATGATTTGAACTAGAATCCACCGGTCTTTTCATACACGAAATGACAAATCGTGCCAATAAGTGTCATCATGTATTATATTAGCTATTAACCGGTAACTGATCCTGGGTAACGGATATACGACGTTCCTTTAAATGTTGCTTGAAAGACTGAGTTAATACATATTTTTATTAACTGAAATTTATGGAGAATATTAATAACTGCAAATTTGTAAAAAGAAATTCACATTCAAATTACATTGATGTTAGTACTATACATTCGTTTTTGTCCACTTTTGATTGTGACATTTCGTAATAATCTTAAAAAAGAAATATGTCCTCTTCAAAGCACGTAAGTAAAATAATTCGTAAATTAAGAAAAGGAAAAATCTTTATTGGTGTTACTATGTAATTTACTCTGCTATTTTCACTAGATATTTAGAGACAGAAATGGATAGCACATGGCTGTGAAATATATAGTTTTATTACATTATGAACTAATACATTTTGGATTCAAGAAAACAATCTAAATACCATAAACATAACACATTCCACTTAATCCGATATCTCAATGCAATAGTAGTACGGATTATATTATTCACGTCT
>OZ023212.1:1309837-1318091 GCA_963995525.1 Escarpia spicata
ACACATCAACGGTAGGGACGTCTGGCTCTGCAAGACCTATCATGTTGTGTGTGTAAAGACCGTGGGTACCAAACACATCAACGGTAGGGACGTCTGGCTCTGCAAGACCTGTCATATCGTGTTTGTAAAGACCATAAGAACCAAACACATCAACGGTAGGGACGTCTGGCTCTGCAAGACCTGTCATGTCGGGTGTGTAAAGACCGAAGGAACCAAACACATCAACGGTTGGGACGTCTGGCTCTGCAAGACCTGTCATGTCGGGTGTGTAAAGACCGTGGGTACCAAACACATCAACGGTAGGGACGTCTGGCTCTGCAAGACCTTGTCATGTCGTGTGTGTAAAAACCGTAGGAACCAAACACATCAAAGGTTGGGATGTCTGGCTCTGCAAGACCTGTCATGTCGGGTGTGTAAAGACAGTGGGTACCAAACACATCAACGGTAGGGACGTCTGGCTCTGCAAGACCTGTCATGTCGTGTGTGTAAAGACCGTGGGTACCAAACACATCAACGGTAGGGACATCTTGCTCTGCAAGATCTGTCATGTCGTGTGTGTGTGTGTGTGTGTGTGTGTGTGTGTGTGTGTGTGTGTGTGTGTGTGTGTGTGTGTGTGTGTGTGTGTGTGTGTGTGTGTGTGTGTAAAGACCGTGGATACCAAACACATCAGCGGTAGGGACGTCTGGCTCTGCAAGACCTGTCATGTCGTGTGTGTAAAGACCGTGGGAACCAAACACATCAACGGTAGGGACGTCTGGCTCTGCAAGACCTGTCATGTCGTGTATGTAAAGACCGTGGGTACCAAACACATCAACGGTAGGGACGTCTGGCTCTGCAAGACCTGTCATGTCGTGTGTGTAAAGACCGTGGGTACCAAACCCATCAACGGTAGGGACGTCTGGCTCTGCAAGACCTGTCATGTCGTGTATGTAAAGACCGTGGGTACCAAACACATCAACGGTAGGGACGTCTGGCTCTGCAAGACCTGTCATGTCGTGTATGTAAAGAACGTGGGTACGAAACACATCAACGGTAGGGACGTCTGGCTCTGCAAGACCTGTCATGTCGTGTGTGTAAAGACCGTGGGTACCAAACACATCAACGGTAGGGACGTCTGGCTCTGCAAGACCTGTCATGTTGTGTGTGTAAAGACCGTGGATACCAAACACATCAACGGTAGGGACGTCTGGCTCTGCAAGATCTGTCATGTCGTGTATGTAAAGACCGTGGCTACCAAACACATCAACGGTAGGGACGTCTGGCTCTGCAAGACCTGTCATGTCGTGTGTGTAAAGACCGTGGGAACCAAACACATCAACGGTAGGGACGTCTGGCTCTGCAAGACCTGTCATGTCGTGTATGTAAAGACCGTGGGTACCAAACACATCAACGTTAGGGACGTCTGGCTCTGCAAGACCTGTCGTGTCGTGTGTGTAAAGACCGTGGGTACCAAACCCATTAACGGTAGGGACGTCTGGCTCTGCAAGACCTGTCATGTCGTGTATGTAAAGACCGTGGGTACCAAACACATCAACGGTAGGGACGTCTGGCTCTGCAAGACCTGTCATGTCGGGTGTGTAAAGACCGTAGGAACCAAACACATCAACGGTAGGGACGTCTGGCTCTGCAAGACCTGTCATGTCGTGTATGTAAAGACCGTGGGTACCAAACACATCAACGGTAGGGACGTCTGGTTCTGCAAGACCTGTCATGTCGTGTGTGTAAAGACAGTAGGAACCAAACACATCAACGGTAGGGACGTCTAGCTCTGCAAGACCGGTCATGTCGGGTGAGTAAAGACCGTAGCGACCAAACACATCAACGGTAGGGACGTCTGGCTCTGCAAGACCTGTCATGTCGTGTGTGTAAAGACCGTAGGAACCAAACACATCAACGGTAGGGACTTCTGGCTCTGCAAGACCTGTCATGTCGTGTATGTAAAGACCGTGGGTACCAAACACATCAACGGTAGGAACGTCTGGCTCTGCAAGACCTGTCATGTCGTGTGTGTAAAGACCGTGGGTACCAAACCCATCAACGGTAGGGACGTCTGGCTCTGCAAGACCTGTCATGTCGTGTGTGTAAAGACCGTGGGTACCAAACACATCAACGGTAGGGACGTCTGGCTCTGCAAGACCTGTCATGTCGTGTATGTAAAGACCGTGGGTACCAAACACATCAACGGTAGGGACGTCTGGCTCTGCAAGACCTGTCATGTCGTGTGTGTAAAGACCGTGGGTACCAAACACATCAACGGTAGGGACGTCTGGCTCTGCAAGACCTGTCATGTCGTGTGTGTAAAGACCGTGGGTACCAAACACATCAACGGTAGGGACGTCTGGCTCTACAAGACCTGTCATGTCGTGTATGTAAAGACCGTGGCTACCAAACACATCAACGGTAGGGACTTCTGGCTCTGCAAGACCTGTCATGTCGTGTGTGTAAAGACCGTGGGAACCAAACACATCAACGGTAGGGACGTCTGGCTCTGCAAGACCTGTCATGTCGTGTATGTAAAGACCGTGGGTACCAAACACATCAACGGTAGGGACGTCTGGCTCTGCAAGACCTGTCATGTCGTGTGTGTAAAGACCGTGGGTACCAAACCCATCAACGGTAGGGACGTCTGGCTCTGCAAGACCTGTCATGTCGTGTATGTAAAGACCGTGGGTACCAAACACATCAACGGTAGGGACGTCTGGCTCTGCAAGACCTGTCATGTCGGGTGTGTAAAGACCGTAGGAACCAAACACATCAACGGTAGGGACGTCTGGCTATGCAAGACCTGTCATATCGTGTATGTAAAGACCGTGGGTACCAAACACATCAACGGTAGGGACGTCTGGCTCTGCAAGACCTGTCATGTCGTGTGTGTAAAGACCGTAGGAACCAAACACATCAACGGTAGGGACGTCTGGCTCTGCAAGACCTGTCATGTCGGGTGTGTAAAGACCGTAGGAACCAAACACATCAACGGTAGGGACGTCTGGCTCTGCAAGACCTGTCATGTCGTGTATGTAAAGACCGTGGGTACCAAACACATCAACGGTAGGGACGTCTGGCTCTGCAAGACCTGTCATGTCGTGTGTGTAAAGACCGTAGGAACCAAACACATCAACGGTAGGGACGTCTGGCTCTGCAAGACCTGTGATGTCGTGTGTGTAAAGACCGTGGGTACCAAACACATCAACGGTAGGGACGTCTAGCTCTGCAAGACCTGTCATGTCGTGTGTGTAAAGACCGTAGGAACCAAACACATCAACGGTAGGGACTTCTGGCTCTGCAAGACCTGTCATGTCGTGTATGTAAAGACCGTGGGTACCAAACACATCAACGGTAGGGACGTCTGGCTCTGCAAGACCTGTCATGTCGTGTGTGTAAAGACCGTGTGTACCAAACCCATCAACGGTAGGGACGTATGGCTCTGCAAGACCTGTCATGTCGTGTATGTAAAGACCGTAGGAACCAAACACATCAACGGTAGGGACATCTTGCTCTGCAAGACCTGTCATGTCGTGTGTGTAAAAACCGTAGGAACCAAACACATCAACGGTAGGACGTCTGGCTCTGCAAGACCTGTCATGTCGTGTGTGTAAAGACCGTAGGAACCAAACACATCAACGGTAGGGACGTCTGGCTCTGCAAGACCTGTCATGTCGTGTGTGTAAAGACCGTGGGTACCAAACACATCAACGGTAGGGACGTCTGGCTCTGCAACACCTGTCATGTCGTGTGTGTAAAGACCGTGGGTACCAAACCCATCAACGGTAGGGACGTCTGGCTCTGCAAGACCTGTCATGTCGTGTGTGTAAAGACCGTGGGTACCAAACACATCAACAGTAGGGACGTCTGGCTCTGCAAGTCCTGTCATGTCGTGTGTGTAAAGACCGTGGGTACCAAACCCATCAACGGTAGGGACGTCTGGCTCTGCAAGACCTGTCATGTCGTGTATGTAAAGACCGTGGGTACCAAACACATCAACGGTAGGGACGTCTGGCTCTGCAAGACCTGTCATGTCGTGTATGTAAAGACCGTGGGTACCAAACACATCAACGGTAGTGACGTCTGGCTCTGCAAGACCTGTCATGTCGTGTGTGTGTAAAGACCGTGGGTACCAAACACATCAACGGTAGGGACGTCTGGCTCTGCAAGACCTGTCATGTCGTGTATGTAAAGACCGTGGGTACCAAACACATCAACGGTAGGGACGTCTGGCTCTGCAAGACCTGTTATGTCGTGTGTGTAAAGACCGTGGGTACCAAACCCATCAACGGTAGGGACGTCTGGCTCTGCAAGACCTGTCATGTCGTGTATGTAAAGACCGTGGGTACCAAACACATCAACGGTAGGGACGTCTGGCTCTACAAGACCTGTCATGTCGGGTGTGTAAAGACCGTAGGAACCAAACACATCAACGGTAGGGACGTCTGGCTCTGCAAGACCTGTCATGTCGTGTATGTAAAGACCGTGGGTACCAAACACATCAACGGTAGGGACGTCTGGCTCTGCAAGACCTGTCATGTCGTGTGTGTAAAGACCGTAGGAACCAAACACATCAACGGTAGGGACGTCTGGCTCTGCAAGACCTGTCATGTCGGGTGTGTAAAGACCGTAGGAACCAAACACATCAACGGTTGGGACGTCTGGCTCTGCAAGACCTGTCATGTCGGGTGTGTAAAGACCGTGGGTACCAAACACATCAACGGTAGGGACGTCTGGCTCTGCAAGACCTGTCATGTCGTGTGTGTAAAGACCGTGGGTACCAAACACATCAACGGTAGGGACACCTTGCTCTGCAAGATCTGTCATGTCGTGTGTGTGTGTGTGTGTGTGTGTGTGTGTGTGTGTGTGTGTGTGTGTGTGTGTGTGTGTGTGTGTGTGTGTGTGTGTGTGTGTGTGTGTGTGTGTGTGTGTGTGTGTGTGTGTGTGTGTGTGTGTGTGTGTGTGTGTGTGTGTGTGTGTGTGTGTAAAGACCGTGGATACCAAACACATCAACGGTAGGGACGTCTGGCTCTGCAAGACCTGTCATGTCGTGTGTGTAAAGACCGTGGGTACCAAACCCATCAACGGTAGGGACGTCTGGCTCTGCAAGACCTGTCATGTCGTGTGTGTAAAGACCGTGGGTACCAAACACATCAACGGTAGGGACGTCTGGCTCTGCAAGACCTGTCATGCCGTGTGTGTAAAGACCGTGGGTACCAAACCCATAAACGGTAGGGACGTCTGGCTCTGCAATAAATGATAATGAGAGACAACAGCGAGTATTATTGTATTACAACTATCTGACTGTTGACAGATATTTCGAATTTTTCCTGGGGTGAAGTACAAATTGTGTACCATGTTTGGGGCTATTAAACGACAGTTGACAGAGAGCAAACCGTCAACGTATTTATTCTAGTATAAGAACAGCAAGTAAATGCATAGAAGTCGGAACGAGTTGTATATCGGGGTCTGAGCCGAAACTTCAGCACCCGCTGATGTCGGGCATTACTTTCGAAGCGTGGAGATATTTTCAAATTCACAAAATACTGGAGGTGCTGCTTAACCATCTACTCGAAATATTGGTGGGTTTAGTCCCCATAGCCCCTTCGGACTCCTATGGAATGTATGAATGAGTAACATATATTGTACCTTTACAATAATTTCAACCTACCTTCCAGACCACCATGAAACCAACAGTTTACTTCCAATTGCCTTGAAACTTCATGTGTTGGTGCTACATTGTGCTGGCAACTAGAGTGCATGTCGGCAACTGACCGATATATGCCAGCATTTCATATAGGCGTTTGGAAATGCTGGTTACTGAAGTTATCTAATATATTACTTCTATTTAGGGTCAACTCTACCTACATAGAACTAACCCTTCAAGCATAGGATGTTAACGTTAACTAAACATATTTTCTGATTACGCTGATATTTTCACTTTTTTCTGCTGAAGATGCCGAAGATACCTACGGATCGAATGCCTGGCTGACATATGACCGGTCTGCTCTAGCATTTCACATACATGTACCTACTTCTGAACATATATGTGAAAGCTTCATAACAAGGTTTACGTTAATGCTTCTTATGCTGTAATTGTGAGATCACATAAAACAATTATCTTGTGTTATCAAACAAATACTGGTTTTGTGTCATTTGTATCATGTGTACAGTTTCTAAAATAGATTGTCCTACACCTTAAATGGTCTCTCATTTTATTTCAGGAATATAATGTGTCTGAAGTTATCTAATCGGTTACTGCTATGTATAGCCTACACTACCAACATAGGACTAATCATTCAAGTAGGTTAACCAAACCATTTCTCCGATTTACATTTCACAGTATATATATGCCACAGATACCTGCAGATTGAATGCCTGGTCGGCAAATGACCAGTCTGCGGCAGCATGTAATATACAGGCTTTTAAATTTGCCATTTCCTAGATATCCGATCTTTTGCTGCCACTTACATTGCAAACATGGGACTGATCATTTAAGTATAGGGTGTTAACAAAAAATTTCTCCGATTTCGATTATATTTTCACAGTACATGCTGAAGATAACTACGGCTCAGATGTGATGTCGGCAAGAGACCGGACTGCGCAAGCATTTCATATTATAGGCTTTTGAACGTGCTATTTACTTAAGATATTCGACCTTTTGCTGTCATTTTACATTGCAAGCATAGGCAAATCATTCACGCGTAGGATGTTGACAAACGAATGTTCTCCGATTTTGATGATTTGTTTATAGTATATGCCGAAGATAGCCACGGATCAGATGTGGGGTCGGAAAATGTGGTGGGGTGCTTTCCCCAGGGCCGTGCGCTTTTGTCTTGGGCGCGTAGTGCAAATTAATATCGGCGTTGCGCGCGGATAGGGTGCAGCGGTGACGCATGCGTAATTGGTTTGTCTCGGTATTTCTGGTAATGATTAATTGTGTACAAAATCACTATTATTAGATTTACTAGAATTAGAAGAGGAACACGTTATTCGTAAGGACCATGAATTTTATTGAACAGGACACGACGTAAAATAACGCGCTAGATGCATGTCAACCGGTGCTGAAAACATTCGATTCATACCCTGGTCAGACTGTGCGATCACGGGAAATAAGTACAGAAAATGTCAGGCGAATAGTGGGTGTGTTTTTGTGTTGTGGGCCGTTATTTATCTATTTTCATGTTAAGCAATTTGGTAGCAACCGAAGTATGAGTATGGCTTACTCCCCCGCAGCCACTTGTCATACGGGCACTTGAACATCTCATTCGTGCATCGGTTGAAGACGTAGATCTTCTTGATGTACCACGATGGACCGCTACCGGAGTTGTCGTGAAGGACGAAGGTCTTAGTGACGGAGCCGATCGCGAAGGCTCTTCTATAGAACTTCTGAAGAACACAGATACATTGAATGTACAGGGACTAATTTCAACATTACATGTATATGCAGTGTTCATAAGTATATTGCTGTATAGTTACTCAGAATTAGTGTGAACACATTATGATACTGATATAAATCAAGTAGAGCATACTGTATTAATTATAATAATATATATCATGCTGTACTATATATGGTTTGGCGGAAAAGCAAGGACTAGAAGTGTCAACATCAATGCATTCTTCCTTAGTTCATTGGTTTACTGGACGAAAGAACATTGTTCAGACAGGTACACATATATACTCACTCAAACACGCACGCACGCACGCACGCACGCACACACACAAACAAACACACATACGCGCACGCACGCACACATACGCACACACAAACACACACACACACACTCACATACATAAACAAACACACACACGCACACACTCACGATTGCACGCGTACACGTACGCACGCACTCACTGTGTACACAAAATGTACGTACCCCCTCGCTTGAACTCATAGTGTCCGTTTTGGTTTAGTTTAATAGCGGCAGTATTTTTTATCCACTCCAAAGCCTGACCTCAACGTTGGCATTTGTTCCTGTTGTTGGCAAACTACCTTTGAAAACTACTATCTTGTAGTACCCCTCTGAAACCAGAATCACAGCACACTGAAAGCCGCTTCTATGAAAATACAGCAATTACATAAAGTCATGTATCATTAAAAATAATCATAAACTGTTGTGTCAATATTTCTAAAACGTTTATTTGCATGTATGTTTACATACACTATACATAACTTTATTGTTCATTATACTGTTCAGATGATGTTCGGATGTATTATTATATATATATACATAAACCCTATTCGTCATGGCAACCTGCAGGAATGATTGAT
>OZ023212.1:1320791-1323291 GCA_963995525.1 Escarpia spicata
AATGGCATTGTAAATAAGCAATTTGTAGACATATGCATACTGACAGCTATTTTTTATAAGTGTAGGAAGCGTATGCACTGTTTAGTTACCCTGCTTCCCAATGCCGTCAGCCGAGTAACGTTTCGATGAAATAGAATTATAACGTCCGCTGACGCGGACGGCTGTAGTCGGTGTCAGCTACCGCTGGGACTGAAACTGAGTCTGTCGAGCCTCAACTACAATAACTAACATAGCCTTAGGTAAAGGTCTCGTCTTTCTAGTTAATAAAACTGCATTGTCCAATATTTGATATGCAGTGAACGAAAATGCACGCTAAAATATCAGTATATGTTTTAAAGAATCGGTTGAAGTGCGTATCGTTATTTGTCTTCTCGGATATTTCCAGATGTGTCGCACAACTGCTGGGTTTTAAACATGTTTCCAATACTTTTTAGTACTCGATTTGCACCCACCTTTGACGCTCACCAAAACAAAAACCACCTTCGGGCTCTCCTCAAACATCAATTTGCATTCCACCCCTTTTAAGGCTGATTAGTCACCTCAAATTGCACCCCAAAATCCTCCAACATTCAGTAAATATTTGGTGGGCTAATCCTACCTCCAACCCCACGTATATTACTGCGGGGACTTGTGACCCTCCCCCAAGTCCCCCGGTTCCTTCTTGCTTCCGACATCCCGCTTTCAGCGTCGTCCATCAGTTAGTCCCATCGGTAGTGAAACATCCGAGGACGTACATATTCCCTGCTGGTACATAGCCTCTCCCCAATGAAGCCGCATACGATGCCTCCCAGTTTACACAATACGGTAACACAATACCTTGTGACTCCGGGCCAAGCCTGCGCGTGGCATAGTGGTCCAGCCACGAACAAAAGTCTTAGCGGAGCTGCGGGCGCCGAATGTGTACGGAATGCAGCACAGGGAGTGAATATGTCTCCGTAGGGCTAAATCCACTTTCAATAATAATAATAATAATAATAAGATGATGATGATAAAGACCTATATTGCGCCTAGATCTAAATAAATCCATTCGGAGGCGCCTAATATACACACACATATATATATGACCGCTGATTTTACATAACACACACACTCACACGCACGCACACACCCCCACACACATATATAATTCTCGAGTCGCGTCCGTGCTACGATCGCAAACGATTGCGAAGTCATTAGAATACGTTCGTGTGAATGACGGCCGGGTGGTGGTAGACGCTTACCGCCGACCGCTACGAATTCTCGAGTCATGTCCGTGATTAGATCGAGTGGTCTTGCCCGGTCGCAGACGATTGAGAAGTCGGACGAATGGGTTCGCGCGAATGACGACGCCGGGCAATATACGCTTACCGCCGGCCGCAATGAATTTACGAGTCGCATTCGGTCATGCTGTCGGACAAAGTCACTGTGATACCCTTGTTCCAGGATGGCCTGAGCTGGGATGAGCGCGTCGCGACTTTCGCTCATCGACGCAAATATTCGCCCTAACAGCCGTTCTCGGACGTCGGGGCCGACCGGAAAGTTTCCTCAATAAACTGCTGACGTGGCGGCATGATTTCTTCGAAACAAGAACAGTCACTCTGGATGCCAAATATCGCACACACAAATTTAGGGAACGTAACCCACGTTAACGATTCCCACCACGCTTCACGACTTGATTTGCCATTCTCTTGGCAGCAGGGTAACCTGTGTCGTTCAACCCTGGATCTGTCCCAGTCCTTCGCCAGTGCCCAGATGGCGAAATGCTTATGACAGACGTTTATATAAGAGGACCTATTTACATATCATATGACCGGTTTCCATAATTTATATTGGCTAGTACAATATACAATTCAAGTTACGCATTGTACAACACCCTCTAAGATACAGAGAAACCACGTGCTTGCCTAGAAACGCTAGCAACAGAATACCACGCCCCACTGAGCTCATCTGCAACCGAGTTGCTGTAATTACGTAACTAAGGCGGTTGGTCAACAATCTGCCTATCTACTGGTTTGACCTTCCTCATTTACCAAACTAAACCTAAGGAAAGTAGATTAAAAGATCCACAAATAGCAGAAATGCTACACTTACCCAAGGTTCGAAACGGCAACAAAATGATTCGAACCCGAGAGTCGAAAGCTCTAAACACAGTGCTATCGTGTCCCATGTGGAGAATCATATCCTCGGGTGTCCTCTTAGAAACTACCCGGGGAAGAATGTATCGTAGAAAGAAGTATGTTATACGACACTCTACACGAAGCTATGAACTAGCACATGACCAACAGGATATCAAGGATATCACATAGTAGCTCAGATACATCCAAATTGAAACACACGTATTCACATAACCGTAAAGCAATGACAGAACGCCTACCACGACTGAAGATAAAAATGAGAATCGGAACAAAGAAAGGGAGCAAAAATTATGAATGGGCAAAGCATGAAGTGCACCGATGCGTATTACTTCGTTTTTGCAACCTACAAAGTTGCAATCTATGCTGGCAGTTTCGCTGAACAATCA